>JAUZNJ010096459.1:9878-21763 GCA_034780135.1 Jordanella pulchra
TTTCTTACTTTTTTTAATAAAGATGATGGTAACTGTGATATACAGTAGTTCTCTTTGTGTAATCTAACAATCAGTGCTGGGAGTGACTTTGTGCTGTCAGCAGTGCTTTTAAACTAGTGGTACTGGTTGCAACACTACAACCCTAAAACAAATTTCTTCAAGGTGGCAGTTAAAAAAAAGAATAACTTCATAAACTATTGATCATGAACCAATAATTTTTTGTGACATTTAGTGCTGTTAAATGTTTTAAAGAAGTTCTTGCATTTATCATTATAAAATAGTAGAGTTACCATAATATTAAAATGTAAGGAAGTAGAAGTAACTATGATTACTCTTCTCCAGCTTACAGTGCATAGGGGACCTGCACTATAACAGAGCAAAGCTTTCTAAGAGTTGCCTCATCAAAGGGATGAGCTGTGATTTAATTTTGAAAACTATATTGAGTGCATCCATGCTTTGCCTAACAATAAGGAAAAACAGTGAAGATTGTAAATTTCTACATTTCTATTATAGCTCTATATCAATATACCACAATTTCTAACCACACATTACATCACGTGACAACAGACCACCCTGCCATGATTCCCTTTCTTGAGAGAACTGCTGAGCCTAGCTGAGCAGCCATTTAACCCAGATTAGCCCTTTACTTTGATCTCAGAATAGATATTCAGCTCAGCTACTCCTCTGTTGATCCCTTCTTCCTCCCACCATTTTCTATCCTTTGGGGATGCCTTATCTTAACAGAAAACCATTGCAGAGTGGGGGGAATGTGACAGTACAGAGGATGAAAAACAGGGCAGATGCAAGTGAAACTAACATTTGTTATTAATAATTCACTGTCGGCTTTCTGTGGCTCTTAAAACAAAATCTGAAGGATTTTCGGTGGATTTCTTTCATCTGTGCCATAAATAGGATAAAACTATGCAGTGAACATTGTTTGATGCTTTAGAATAAAGAATCTTATTCGGTTTGCTGAATTTTGTAGTGTTTTTAAAAAGGCAACTACATTAGATCTTTTTTTTTGAAAGTAGCTTTTAAGCTCTACTGCTGTTATGCTGTTCTTGTTTTTGTCTGAAAAATCTTTACTTGTGTCTCTTCTGTCTTAAAACGCTTAAATAGTTTTACCCTTGGAGAAGATATTTGTGACCCAACCAACCAAAGAATAAATGCCAAATCATTTTATTTCATACATTTATGTTATTAAACACCATTGCTGACTATTAAATTATTCAAAAACAAGTTTTCTTCCTTAGCGAGAACTAAAGAGAAGGCACCTTTGCCAATGCTGCTGTATTTAAGCTATGTGTGAGACTCCATGCTCTGGAGCCAAGTTTTTAATTTTTTCACTATGTTAGCATTTTATGGTTCCAATTTAAAGAATTGAATCAGGATTATCAGGTTGACAGAGGCTCTGCTTCACTTCCTGGAAGTAGTTTTTATCTGGTGTGCTGTACAGCAGTGCTGAATTCCTTTTAGAGGTGGGAGGCCATGGGGGTGCTGTGTCAACCTGTACTTCCCATGCATACTTTTTAATCACGATCATCAAATCAAAACGAAGCTTGCATCAAGTTTGTATTAACATGTTTTTTGTACATAGAGGAGAGGAAAGGTCAGTGTCTAAATCAGTAGTAAAAGGTCTTACATGTTATATTTTATTTTGTAAAAGCCTATATAGCTTCTCTCAGTGTGTCCAAATCTCGTGATAGCTTTTTACACAGCTTGGGTGCTGAATAGCACAATCTACAGTAGCTACTTTGTTATAACAAATGTGGAGAGCATTTAAAAGGTTTATTGAAAACTGTTGCAAATGAATGTGATGCAGGCAGATTGTTAGCAAACTTGAAAAAAACATGTAATGAACTAAACCAGACAGGGAGAACAGCAGAGAGGTAGCAGGCCTAAATAGGCAGGTAAAAACAGAAAAAGTAGAACCCAGAGGTGGCAGGTTGAATTGGCTGACTGCGTGAGCAGACGTGATGATGGTAGAACGAACTGGAAACCGGCAGAAACAGTTCAGAGTCAGAAGCCATTGAGAATCGCACACATAAATCCACTCTTCTCTCCCAAGCTCTTCATAGCGACAGCGAACAACGCAAGCAAAATTTTAACACAATGGTCCCTAACACGTTTGTGCCTGTAATTAGTTGTCCAAATAATTTTACTAGATCTGCAGCAACATTTCAACTTTTGCAGAAGCATTTTTTGGTTGGCATTCCTTAATCAGGAATTTTTGATTTTTGTTATCTGCAAGCTATAATTTTCAAAATTACAAGAAAAAAAACTAAAAAAAACACATGTGATGAGATGAGCTTTCCAAAGATGTTAAATGAAAAAGAATTGAAGAAAATAATGACCATGTGAATGTTGACAATCTCCTCAGTATGTTAATCTGAAATCAACCTTTAAAAAACTATTACATTCATTCTGGAAGCCAGGTCAGTCATCCTTATGAAGGTTTCTTTTAATTTTAAAAAGGGGTGAACAAATGTTACATGGATCGACTTACATAATTGGTTTGAACCAGCATCTCGTGGCTGACAATTTCAAAGCACTCTGAAAGACGCTTTGACCTCTAAAGGCAGACTTTCACCCCTATTTTGATCAATATGACACGCTTCCATCAGAAATATATAGTTAATCCTTTCTTCCAACTTGTTCCTACTTTACTCATTAAATGTCAAATTTCACCCTTTTTGCAATATGTGACAAAATCCCCATCCAGTTGCCTAAACTGAACTTTCCAAGCTTGACAAAATATTAGTTTCCCTTCCTGCAACTACTGGCGATATTAACATTTTTGAATAGCTGTGACTTGGGAGTCTGAACACAATTGCTCACATAAAATCCTAATAAAATGCATTAAAGCTTTGCACTGAAACGTAATGTATGTGTGACTGTGTTGTGCTATACCTTCACAGATGTCACATCAGAGTCATTGACACATTCGGGACAGAGCCAGCTTACAACCATGAAGAGTATGCAACCCTACACGGCTATCGGACCAACTGGGGCTATTGGAACCTTAACGCCCGGCAGTACATGACCATGTTCCGTAAGACAATTATGTGGCTTACTTATCTTATACACGATACCAGGCTTCAAATCGTTCAGTTTGTAAAGAGGTGATTGCTTTTATCATACAATAAACCTTTACCCTATATTAAATTTGCCCTTCATGGTATTAAAACACCACTGGGTCAATTGCCAATGTCTTTCTAGTATTACTGAAATGATGTTAAACTAGTCTTTTCACTTCTTTTAACAGGTCTTGGAGGGTGTTCACAGTTTTATTTTTAGTACAGTGTTCCTTTCATCTGTACCAGTTCTCTTGTCCTGTTTTTTCGTCTTATAAGCTGCACAATGATCTGATACCTTCTGTCTGTTTACTTCCTGGCTGAAACATTGACTGCTTAACTGTCTCTTGCGTTCACATTCAGCCCTCAGTGGCCCTGTATCGTTGGCACTCAGCAGCAGTCGTTATATTGACAGTGTACAGCATATTGTAGACACCCACAGTCCACACTAGCCAAAGCTATAATGAGTGACTCAACCTTCATACTTATGAGAGCATGGCAGGACTGCTTTTATTACAGTTCTTCAATACTTGAGAATGCACTTGGTAAAAAGGGGATAATAAGCAGTTTGCTTACAAAAAGAAGTCAGTAGCTGCGGATTATATGTTCAGTTGGTTTTTATCATGTCAAATTGCTTGAACTCTCTGAGAAAACCACATAAAGTACTTAGAACACAAATTTAGAAATAAATCCTTGCATTAGGCTTTGATATAGCCAACAGCAACTAGCTCAGTGACTCCCACAATTTATGTGGTCACTGAACCGCTGAACAATAGTGCAAAAGGATGGACTGATTTTTCCTTGCATTCTTCTCTTTCTATCACTTTGAATAAAAGTCTGTTCATCACTTCTCTTGTTCTGTCTTTCTGCATTCTTTTCACTTTTCTCATCATTCTGCTACTTTCACACATACACAAACACATTCAGCCCACACACCAGACAATTCCTTTATGGGCTTTGTTTCGGAGGAACTGAACGACACAGAGAAGAGGAGCATTCAGCAGAATAAAGTCAACAACATGGCTGTCGTGTATGGAAAGGAAGCCAGCATGTGGAAGGTATACTACACTAATTAAAGATATGATACAGATCGGGGTTTGCTTGCTTTTGCTTCAGCAAGGCATTTTTTTATCTACTGCTTTTCATTGTTATTTTTTGCCCATTTGTTATTCTGCATTTTTATCTTATAGCCTCATACTGTATCTGGGATCAGGTGACTGGATGATTTAGATTTCCTGACCGTTTGTCAGGGTAGAAAAGTAGTCCTTCCAGTAAATGAAAAGTATTTTATAAACATACTTTAAGTTTAAAGCCCCAGTGTGAGAGATTTACCCCCATCTAGCGGTGCTCTAAATGAATAAGAAACAACCAAGAAGTGCACTCTCTGCCTTTCTGCCTTGCCTTTAAGCGTCTAATAGCTGCTAAGAACCTATTGAGTGTGATAAATGTGACAATGTCAACACCCTGTGCAAGCTGATGTGTCCTGTCAGGTGATGAGGTGCAAAAAAATGTAAACAGCAATTTCGAATTACTGGAACAGGGTTGGTCCAGTGTAGGCTAACTAGTCGTCTCCGCCAGATGGAAAGGGTGGTTCATGACCACACTGCCCTTGTTCTAACATAAGACTGAAATAAACTTTACTGTTGTATTGAATGAACTCTCCTGTCCAGCCGACAGCTTGCAACCTCCACCGCGGCTCTGAAGCCCAGCTTTCTCGTGAATTATATCCACACAGTAAAAGCTATGCTAATATAGACTCTCACTATCTCCTTGTTTATACTTTCTTTTCTTCTCTAGGTTAGCTCACTTCCCTGTCACTGGGAACAAATGTATTGATGGTCCTCAATTTCAGCAGAAAACTAAAACAGAAACATCCAAAGTCAATTTGGTTTGCTTAATACACCTTAATTGACGGATAGATTTATGTCAAAGGTGGAATGTCAAGCATTATTGCTAAACTTTATGAATTATGTACAATGTTTTTGAGTCAAAGCAATAGAACATTTTTTCCTACCTTTGCCATAACAGCATGTGTGTCTCAGAATATGGCACAATATGAAAACTTCTTCCAGAGGGCAGCATTAAAAAAAAAAACCTTTGTGTTGTAATGTACAAATGAAGAATTTAATCTGCTGTATGCAACATAATGTTGGGGACCCCCTTTTGAAACAACAACATGAATGAGAAGATAAAGTTTATGAAAAGAGCTTATTTTAAACAGATTGATGAACTGTTTAACACTGTTTGTGTTATCACAGTTTAGCTTTATGGTACTTTCATATGTGCAAGTGTGAATCTTTCATTTACAGGAAATTTTCCTAGAAGCTCTTTGCTAATTCATCCACATTAAATAGATGGAGCACAGTTGGGTCTCGATTCTTAAAATAATTATAAACATGTTGTACTGTTTTTGTCTGTAGGCACTCAGATCCCAACATAGCTGTTTGTAATCATGCTTATAAAAACACCAGTTATGTTATTTTTAGCTTCATCAATGGTGAGCAGTGTGGGGTTTTTTGTTTTGTTTTTTTGCTGCAATTCATTCTAAAAGATTTTTCTTCTGTTCTTTTCCGTCTATGACTGGATCTCTAAACTGACTGGATACTGATCAGCTTCAGGTAATTCTATGTCTATTCTTTTACATTGTTATTTTAAACCATACTGAGTTCATTGAACATTTGCAAAGAAATTTTAATGGGACTTTGCATGATCTACTAAATTCCACTTGGTCCATCACTATGAAATGTCAGCTAAATAAACAATATACAAATTTAGAAGATGTAACAGGCATCTTAGCCCTCTTTACTCCAGAAATCAGTTCATTTTAGCAGCTATCATGAATTCATATTAGAAGTTTGCCAAGACCCAGTCATCACCATACACTAGTCTGCTAACAGGCTAGAACATGAGAACATTACTTGAGGATGACAAATACTCTCAAATGGAATGTACTGACTACTATGTTTTTGTAATTGTTGATATATTAACTATAAACTGACAACAAAAAAACAGTAAGTATTCTTCACATCAGTACACCAATTGTAAAGATAACAAACACAAAATGTATGCTTAGAACTATAGTTGTTGTGTTTCATTGGGTAGAAGGGAAAGCTATGTATCTGTGCAAGTCATTTAGGAATTTTTGATGAAATGTGAAAACAACTGCTAGCGCATTAAATAAGCAGAACCATAATGGTTGTTTAAATGATACCAAGACTAAATTAAACAGCATGACTATAAAAATATGTGTGTAGATTTATTAACAAGGGCTTCATGAAAATCTAGTTTGTCTCCCATTATTTATTTGGAAAATACAGATGTTGTTCTACTTAATTTGCATGTTGATACAGTATAATTAGCGTGGATTGAGCCCGAACATGTTTCAGTCAATACATTTTTTCAGCCACCCCTCAGCACACATTGGTCCCTGCCTGGCTACCCCTATTAAACTATTAATTAAACTACTTCTGGCTCTCTGGCAGTCTGTTGACTGTACAGATTTTAACCACTGGTATCAACCAACTTTTTCTTTTCTTTAAAGCTAATAACAGAAGATGTGAGACTTCCTCTAAACAGCTGAGTGTGCAGAGAGTCCCTTCCCTGAAGTTTATGTTAGTGTGCACGTAACACTGATTCACTCTGCAGTTCAGTCATTGTCTGGCTTTGTATGTGCTACTGTCTTAAAAAGAAAATGGTTGACTATTTATTTGCTAAAGAGCTGAGGTTTTTTGGAAAGTTTTTTCTATTTCTTCAAAGGTAAAACACAAATTAAGTATAAATGTACTTTCAGTTGGAAGATAATAAAGAGAGTACCAGATGCTTTGGTGATTCATTACAAATAGCAACAGAGTGCAGGAGAGCAGCAGAGATCGACTTGGAGGTGATGAGCCAGAAAAAGAACCAAACAGAAGCCATAATGTGTTTTCTTTTAAGATGTTGACTGCATGCTAAGGGTGAGACGCATTATTGTGTGAACCTTTTCTACAGTTTCTATGATTCATCGCATTGAAATGTAGGTTTTGTAAAAATCTACATGAATTCATGTTGAACAAAATAAACAATTCAAGCACCTAATATTACTTACATTAAATTAAAGTCTTTAGTATTACATTTTAACTAGATAGTATTGATACATTAAAGAGCAAAAGTTTGATTATGCTTTGGTTTCTATTAAATAATCTTCTAACTGATTTTTTTTCCTCATTATTTTTATGGAGGGAAAATAATAAATATGATAAAAGGGATATTTATTTGCACCGATATAGAGTTTTGACTGACAACTTTTAGAAAGAGCGTGATATGTGAACTTTTTCTCTGGAGCACCGCTAGAACTGCTGCTGCAGTAGGGGCAGCCTGTTCCAGCACCACAGCTACACAGCAGCTGCATCACGTTCAGTGTAAGCCCAGCGTTACCTTGTTCACCTCCCTGACGTTACAAGCCCAACAGAGAAACATGGTGTTGGCAGCAACATCCTGAGGGGATGCTTCTCTTTAGTAGCCCTAAAAAAACTGGTTAGAGTTCATGGAGAGACGGACTGAACTAAATATAGGTCAGTCCAGCAAGAAAATCTTTTAGGGACCTCAGGAAATGAGACAGAGGTTCATCATCCTGAAAACAAATGCTTTTTAAAATTAGTTTTTTTTTTGTAAAAACTTTGAACATGTTTGATTTTGGTTTAACCTCACGATACAATTCAATTATACTTTATTAATCACCGAAGGGAAATTCAGCTTTTTTATACTACTCAACTTTGTAATGTAAATTCTCTGGTTAAACACTTGTATGAGGCACTGTGTGTGTCAACAAAATACAATGATGGTTTACTGTCAAAAAGTAATATAGCACTTTGAAATATTCATATTCAACTGGAAGTATTCCTTATTTAAGCTGTCAAACTGGATGGCAATGCATATATTCATCGGCTGATTCTCTGTGTCTAACGGTCATTTACTTCCTCTCCATCCTGCACTGCTTTTCTAGTACTAAAAATAATTGTGTATGAAATATAAATTTTAAGCAACAAAAAGAGATGCCTGCCAGTCAAATTATTTGTTTACTTTGCCACCATCCTTGTAAATGCATGTGGTTGTTACCTCACACACTCCAAAAACATGCATGACAGCGTTGTTTGGTTTTAACTGCTTTCAGGTCAGATATGTTCTCTCTGTCTTTGTGTTGCTCGATGAAGTACCTGTAATCTGTTAACTTTCCATCAACTCCCCTCCACCAATTTCAAAATGTTACCACTACTGCTTTTTCAGTATGGGTACCGGCTTCTTTCAGCCCCACTCGGCTTTAATCGAACCTACTTGTGATCCAGGTGAAAATAAGCAAATACCAGTACTAAAAAAAGTAGCAATGGAAACGTTTAAAAACTGGTAGAGTTAAGGCGAACTAGGCAAAGTGGAGTCGATGGAAACAAGAAATCCTAGTCTTAAACCATTTCCTGAATCTCAATCTTAGTAAATAATTGTAGAACACCAGAGACAAACAACAGAATTTACTAAGTATTTGTCCCTTTTTTAATTCACACTTCCGTGGACCCCCATGCACACAGATAGAATGAGACAGTTATGTGGTTAAGTTATGAAATCTGCACCCTTACATGCCTCTGCTTCACTAGCGATTTCACTGCTGTTGTCTGCAGCACTTAGCGCCTGAACAAATCTCCTAATTGGCTGGGAAAATCCTTGCAGAGGAAACCATTGATCGTTACAGCCTCCATTTACTCCCCTGTGGAGGGAAAGAGGAGGTGTACCACTGCAGAGGGATATTGTAAGCCACTTAACACCAACTGGGAGATCAATGTAATGAGTTACACTACGTTTACATGGTTACTTCTTGGTTCTTAGCTGATTTTTGCTGGTTGTTTTGTTATGCTTTTAATCATTCCTTGTAAAGTGAAGCCTTCTGATATTCAGTCACAGAACGCAAAACTAAATTTATTCTTTAAATAAAGAAACAGGGATTTATGCACAGCTGATGGTACACAGCAAATGACAAAATATCAGATTTTAAATCTTCTGCAAAAGCTGAGTATTATGTGAAAATATTAGCAACAACAATACTTTGATGCAAAGGCATGCTGTATGTGAAATCTTAGCAAGAAAATGAGTACTTTTTGAATCAGGTGTAGATCAGGGGCGCTATCTATGGAGATTATGGTCCTCAATGTAGTGGTAACTGGCTTGATTCCCCTTATTTGTGACATTAAGAAATAATTGCTTTTAACACAAAAAGGGCACAGCTGTTAGTACTCCTGCTGGTGACATTTTGTTGACCTGGTTTTTACTAACAGGACAGCTTGAGCTCCAGGATCTCCCCCTTTATTTTCTCCGATGCTCAGAGAGGCAGTTTTCTCTTCATTCAAAGCGACGTGTTTTGCATAAACTATAGGTCTGGGAATATTTCAAATTGTGCACAATTTAATTCACACCAACAAGGTTCACAACTAAGGGAAACTAATAAGCCCACAGCATTACTGGTCCTCCATCTTTCAAAGACTCAACATAAATGAGCTTCTAATTCACATCGTATTTATAACCATAGGTTACTTACTGAGATGTTTTTTAGAATCTTACATCCGCTGGAAACATCAAATATAAATACAGAAAAGCAATTGTTAGTCATTCAACTGGGCTATTGGTGATTTAATTTAGGAGTTTTTTTAACATGTTTTATTTTCTTTCCCAATTCAAAAACTGTTTCTAAATGACAGGTTGTAATGTTTTTTAATTTTCAGCAAGAAATGATACATCCAGGTAAAGGTGAATTTATTAAAGTTTTTTTGTTATTTTATTTCAACATGTCTTTTTTGCACGAGTCCAACTAATTTACCATCTTCTTTATCAATAAGTTTGTTGTTTCTATAGCTGATCCCAGTAGAAATGAGACTTTCTTCCTGGTTGGGAAGTGTTGAGAATATACCCTCCTCAAAAAATAAAGGGAATACTCAAATCACACATACTACTGTAGATCTGAATGAATGAAATATTCTCAACCAATACTTTATTCTGTACAAAGATGGATGTGCTGATAACAAAATCACAGGAAAATCATGAATGGATATCCAACTTATTAACCAATGGAAGCCTCGGTTTAGTTTGGAAAGTTCAATTTAGGCAACTGGATGTGAAATTTTCCAGAAGACTTTTCACCTCGCATCCAAGAGCCTTCTTCAATTCTAACTGAAGGTGGAGAGCACTTAGATAAATATACTGTAGGTGTAACAAAAGAATTGGGGCTGGAGAAGAAAAGATAGGAATGTGATGATGTTCTAAAAGGCTTTTTATATGCCTGTCAGTTTGTTAGTAATTTCTTTCTAATGGAGCCTTTAATCATTTTTGGTTGTTTTTAAGTCCGTAGGCCAGTAATTTAGATGCTTTATGATTTGCCTTACAAAATCCCCGTGCATAAATCTAACACTTATCTCTGTCTTTGTTTTACATTTGATCTGTTTCCTGATTTAGAATTTGATTCTCCTGTGCAATTTCAACTTAATCTGTATACTTCTTCTAACTCTCTTAATGTATGCTGTAAGGTTAAAGCTTTAGCCTTAACCTGTTTTTATCCAGCAGCTCTAGAAATAATCTCCCCTCTAAAGGAGGGCTTTGTCTGCATCCCACACCACTGGCAATATCCTCAAAGTATTCCCTTAGATCTATTCCTATGGAGTTCCTAAAACTGGGGTCATTTAGCAGGAAATCAGTTAACAAAAAGAATTGTTTACCTTTACAACAGATATTTCAACAGAATGATCTGAAACAAACTTCTGGCCTATCCTTCAGTCCTTTAACGATGGATTCCTGCTCTGCATTTTTGTATTATTTGCAACCCAGGGGAGAAGAAATGTTTTTTTTTCTCCCCCTGTTGGCTTTTGCTGGATCAGAAAATATGGTAATATGAACACAAGTTGTTTCCACATCACAGAGATGTCTTTTTCTGAGATGTATCCAGAGAGTAAATACAGTGTTAGATGTTGAGAGAAACAGGCATATTCAGACGTGTGAGGCTGACACACAGAGACAGCTCACACAAAGATAAAAGAAAACAGGCTCAGCACAGTTTACTTGCACTCAAACTCTTTAATCATACTCTGCTCATTGGTGGTTTTCCATCCAGCCTCCTGCCTTTATCTCTAATCTTTGATATCACCAGTTTTTTTTTTTTTTTCTCTGGCTCTTTTTCCAGCAGGGCAAAGAAAGTTTCCTGGAGATCCTTCACAAGTACATGGAGGTTCATGGTACGGTTTACTATGAGACCCAGAGGCCGCCGGAGGTCCCTGCCTTCGTGAAGAACCATGGGCTGTTGCCCCAACACGAACTGCAGCAGCTTCTCCGTAAAGCCAAGGCAAGCAACCGGGGAGGCTGTAACTTCCCTTAATTATCTATCTGTCAGATTCTCACCTCTTGCTTCCTATTATCCAAGTGTGTTCTTTTTATTCACCAACCTTAGAAATAGATGCAGTCATTTTTCTTCAAAGTATAATGACCCTCACTAAGCCCCTATTCTGCTTTCCCTACTTCCACCATCATTAGCCAGCTGCAGTGTACACTGGTCATGTTGTCCTCATAGCTCATATGGTCCCATCTCATCACTGAATGAAGACACAATAAAGACCTAATTTCATGTGCAGAAAGACCATTAAAAAGAAGAGATGCCGTTCATTTTTTTTTCTACATTGCAAAATTTTTTGAAGGAGTTTTGTGGGACAAATCATTAAACATTTTCAATTAATTATGAATGAGAAGGGAACTATTTTTATTTGTAAAACCAACTTCTGTTGCAGTTCATTTTATTTATTTTAGGAT
>JAUZNJ010096470.1:1990-44181 GCA_034780135.1 Jordanella pulchra
AATGGTACCAACTGATACCAACTGGAACCGAATGGTACCGACTAGTACCAACTGGAACCGAATGGTACCAACTGATACCAACCGGAACCGAATGGTACCGACTAGTACCAACTGGAACCGAATGGTACCGACTAGTACCAACTGGAACCGATTGGTACCGACTTAAGGAAGTAAAGGGGATCAGAAGTGATGCTGACGTTGCTGCTTCCCTCTAAGGAGGTTAGTAAATGTTTGTTTTGCATTAAATCTGTTCTAACATTTATCCCCCTCCTCAAAGAGACCCAACCTCTGTCCGCTCTGACATTATGTTTTTATATCTCTGCAAATACATCTTTTAGTTTTTCTCATTCCTCTATAATTTCATCTGGTACTCTAAAGCATCAGGCTGATAACAGAGACGGAGGGAAGCTGTTCTGTAACCTCTGACCTTTTAGCACCAACAGAGGCTGTGTGATAACAGCATCATTCAAGCCTGAAATAGGCTGATTGGTGTTTGCAACGTTTCTAACATCCACTTCAGCGCCGTCCTTGTTCTGAATGGGCTGGATCCACTCCACAGCTGACTGCGCTCTACAAGCCTGTGTGGGAGTGGGCGGCTCACAGACTGAAACCTGAATGTCAGAGCGCAGCGCTGATGAATCACAGACACACAGAGAAAGGGCCGGAGGGAGCGACGAGGAGGAGGAGACGAAGGCTAAATCAGAGAGATGGTTTGGACATGTAGGTGTGTGAGTGGCCTGCCCACCCAACCCACCCGCTGTCCTGCCTACCTGATGCCGCCCCCACTGAGTCCTGAATGTCCCCCTATGAGATCTGCTGTCATCTTAATGCGATAAAGCCTCTAATATGAAGGTTGATATAAACGGTTTTATCTGAACTCTGCCTTCAAATAACAAATCCTCCTCCGCTTTGTGCCTTTCTATCTCCTCCATGATTTTACTTCTAACCCACTGATCCTTATTCTGACAGACAGATGTTTCTGTGTTTTATACAAATGTTCTCATCTGAGATGCCTTCAGGTCAAATATAAACAAAAAAAAAACAAATTAAAGAACAAACATCTTTAGTGATGTTTAAAGTGGTGCCAGTCCTTATGCCTCCATGAACAAGATCATTTTAAATTGATAAAACATGGAGTAAAAAGAATCGAAACGCTCAGATGCAGAAGAGCAGAGCCTCACCATGATGTCACCACCACCGTGCTTGACAGTGTGTCTCTGCTCTTTGGTTTACCTGCTTTTAATCACGTTTTCTCACCAGGATGATTCTGCTAAAGCCCAGATGTTGTTTGTAAACTCTGTGATGTAACCACTAAATATTTAAAGGATGTTCTTATTTTATCACGTCTGTGTGTTTATAAGGCGGACATTCATCTCTGAATCCAAACACTCATTTCAACATGTTCACGCTGTCACACAGAAACATGGACGTATGCTTTGTGCCAATTACAGGAGCTAATTGCTGGGATTGAATGCTGACAGTGGAGTGAATCGATTGTTTCTGTTGCTCCAGCTGAGATCATTGATTTTCACTAACAGTCCACTGGAACCATCTGATGTGACAATCAGAACAAAATGAGTTTGTTCCTGCAGCATCGACTGAAACACTTTATTATTTAACCTTCTCAGCAGCCTCACATTCTCTGCCTGATCTTAAAGTAGAAAAACGTCGCCCAAAATAAGAGCCTCATTCACAGAGCTGCAAATCGTGATGAGCTGAGATTTGTGGGATTCCCTAAACCCACCAGAAACAGATCCGACAGAAGAGTGGCTCCATCCCACTCAGACCCACTGGTTCCCACTCAACAGTAAGACACGCAGATTTAGCAGCTGATAAAATGAGAGCAAGTTTAAGAAATGTCCAGAAGCAGTAATGGAGCATCAATCCTGATTCAAAGAACAGAACCAGAACCAGGATCTAAGTACAGAACCACCAGAGGATGCTGCAGGGATTGTTTCCACAGTGGATCGGTTTTGGTGGCCTGTTCCAGTGAAGCTGCTCTGATCTTCTGAATGGTAGCAGAGGAGGCGTGGGCTGCCTGTGTCAGCAGAGCTGTGCTGCATTTCTGGAAATCCGTGGAAATATCCGTGGAAATATCAGCAGCAGAACTTCAGGTGCTGGAGTCCCGTCAGTCTGCTGCTCTTTCAAAGTTTTTAAATGACAGAAATATTCAGGTAATACTCATTGTTCAGATTCTCTACCTGCTAACGAGCTTCAGTCAAAGAAAAGGAAACTTCTGGGTCACCTGGTATGAAAGGACATCTTGTTCTTTGTTCTAGAAACAAAACAAACAAACAACATAAACTTCTATCCTTGACTTTGATCACCAACTCCGTAAATAAATTAAATTATTTCCTTGTTATTTACTTTGGATGTAGCTGAACCCTGTTTGAAAACCGTTTTATTTACATTAAATAAAAGCTTTTTTAGAAAGAAAATATTTTCCAGCCAAGAAAAATAATCTGAATTAGAATTTCTTAATTAAACCGTTTGATCTGTTAAAATAAATGACTATTTTATGAATCTGATATGATTGAAGATGTAGTCTGTTTATTATAATATGGGAGATGATAATAAACTATACATTTATCCTCCTGATGACAAATTCCACAAATTACATAAATAGTTCATTAAAACCAGTTTGTCCAGTTGTGAAACATCAGGTATCTTCCTCTGAATCGTGTCTCCTCCTCTCTTCATCCTTAGTGTTTGTTTTTCCCAGCTGTCCGTGAAGGCAGCGCCGCTCGGTCCGCCTCTGCGCTCATGCAGAGTCGCTGATTGGCTGCGTGGGGATCCGGCGTGGGCGCAGCGGAGGACTGTCCTATAAAATCTGGGATCCCACGGCCAGACGCGCTCGTGTCGTGTTTCCCTCCATCAGCTGCAGCTTGGAAAAGGATCGTGGACGCCCCCCCTCCTCCGTGTATGGTTGTGACTGACGCTCCACGGAGGATGTCTCGGACCGACGAAGTGCACCGCATCACGGAGAATGTCTACAAGGTGAGCCGGTCCGGTCCGGTTGGGTTCTGTTCGGGACACCTGCTGTACCTGAGCTTTAAAAGTCACGGAGTTTATTTCCTGTCAGAAAGAATCGATCAGAGAAACAGAACAAAGTGTTTAGTTGAAGAAATATGAGAAAAATCTGGACCTGGTGCTGAAAACTCCTTCCTGGTTCTGATCTCTGGCTGCTGCTTGGCTGTCGGTTCTGAAACCTCCGGTCCAACCGAACCAGTCCTGCTGCTTCTCCCATCCCTCTGATGGAGGCTTCAGACTGATGGCCCCTCCCTCTGGGGGCCAGTTGGGGCCCCGGTGGGAGGAGAAGCCTGTTGCTTTGGGTTCATGGGTCCATAATGTGACATGAGGATTGATGCTGGTTCTGTCAGAACCCAGATGGTTGGAAATGCTTTAGTGCTTTAGGGGCCCGTTCAGCGGGGCCCCTGATGACCTGTGATCCCGAGGATGAAGATGGAGAACCAGATGCAGCAGTCAGGCTTTACCGGCTGATTGGGGTTTGAACTGGATGCAGCTGAAGGATCCAAAGGAGGAAAAGGAACAGGTTCCTGATGGAGGCTGGTTCTGATCTATGGAGTCCATTTCTACCAATTGGACCCGTCCATCCCCAGAACCACAGCCTCCTCCTTCTGATCCAACTCAGTTTGAGGCATCTGCTTCATTCTTAATAGAAAGAAATCTGAACCTTTATATTTTAACAGATAAACTGTGGGGGGGGGTCATTGCAGCAGAGCCGCTGACTGTTTGTCTGCTGCTGCTTTTTTTCTGGCTGTGTTTGGATAAACTAACTGGTCTTCATTAATTCATTAAAAGCACAGAGGGTGGAGAGGTGCCAGCTCCCATTAGGTAACACTCATGTCTGTTTCTCCCTGGGGGGGGGGGGGATCTCAGCAATTAAATCAGGCAGCATTAGGTGGGATCAGAGACTGGAGCTGCTTCATCTGAGCTCCAATATAATTTACTGTTTATAGAATATTTAAAAAAAGCAACAAAAGTTGATCAGTTTTTACTAATAAACAGTTTATATACTGTGTGTAATATCGGCAGGCTGTCGGTATCGGCTGATATTATCTTTAAAACTAAATCATGTAACCAAACCGTGAGTACGGCCCAGTTTTAGGGACAGACAGGCGAAGATGATGATGAAGACTGTGGCAGCAGGTCCATCAGATGATGTTTTTGTTGTTTTTTGTTGCCTGGATTCACCGACCGCTTCATCCAATCGCAGCCTCTCCCAGTCATCAGCTGACCCTCAGGATTCTTCGCCGCTCTTCCATCCGCCGTCCATTAAAGGCTAAACTTGGACTTTAGTAACATTTCTCATGTTTATCATGTAAATTCGAGGAGTAAAAACCAACAAAGATCGTCCCAAAATTCACAGCATCACGTCGGATCAGTTAGACCCTGATTGATTTCATCTCCAGGTGACGTTTATCTGACCGATGTTTGGAAAGTTTTACAGGCAAATAACTGAAGAACGACTGAAGGAGGAGAAACCTGAACACTGGAAGCATTAGTCCAGCCCCCCCCCCCCACTGAACCTCCTTCTGTGCTGAAACAGAAGCTGAATGTAAATTCTGGATGACTCACAGGGTGAGTGTGTGTGGGGGGGGTCTTTACTGACGGGTGTGTGTGTCAGCAGGTGGGCTGGGATGGAGCGGCTCGGTCCAGGTCGGTCCCGCTGATGGGATGTGGGTAAAGTGTCTCCTGAGGGTTGTTGTGTGTTTGTTCGGCTCGGTGCTGTAATCCCAGCAGCGCTGCGGCTCAGGTTGATGAATAGTGACGCTGCCTCCATTGTTCCAACGGATTAAACTCTCATCGGCTCGTTGATTTCACAGCTTTCTCTGTTATTACCTTCATGTTCAGATGAAGGTTTGCTCCTCTTCCTCCTGTTTGATATTCTGACCATTAACATCGGATCCACTTGTTATTTAATCCTCTTAGTTCTTGATGTTTTCTCAGAACCTCTTTAAGGTTTTCTGAAGCTGCTCAGCAGGTTTGAAAGGTTGAAGCTTCACATCAACAAACCTTTTCTCCGTTATAAACTCCTGGATCCATCAGCTTGTTTAGCTTGACGGCTGGTTTTTCTCCAAGCCGTCTGGACCTCTCAGCCACCTTCTGGTTCTGTGATATCGAGGCGGTCCGACCTCCATCATCTCCAGACTGTGGGAGGTGACCCGACGACCCAAACAAAGCAGAGAAGGTTCTGATCACGTCCGTGGTTGGAGGGCGACCGTTGGACAGATCTGGTTCTGGTCTGGCTCCTGGTCGGTGACCTCTGCTCCAGATGGACTTCCTTTGGGCTCAAAGCGAAGCCTGCAGGTTGTTTAGAAATCCTGCATCTTTTCTAAGCTGATGGCTGCTGTGGCTCAGAGGAACATCAGCAGCCCTGCGGGGGTTCAGGTGTTCGGTCTCATGGTCCAGCCCTGCTCTGATGTCCGTCAGAAATTCCTGCGTAAACTTTGTGCTACGATGACGACTCTTCTCTGGTTTCCTCTGAAGCTAAAACTGTTTGTTCTCCATGGAGGGATTTTTCTCCAGTGTGTGTGGGAGGGGGGGGTGAGTAATGGCTCTGAACACTTTATCCCTGCAGTCATACGAGCACAATCTGCTCCATTCTCTGATGTTTTCAGTGAACACAAGCAGAGCATCACTGCCAGCCAACCAAGGTTTCATCGCTGCTGCGGTGATGCGTTTCTGGTCCTGTGATGGACGGATGACGGACACACGGCTCCATCATGAACCCTCCACAGACTGAGCCTGCAGCCTCTGTGCAGGAAAGCAGTTGGTTAAAACGCTCCCGCCGCCATCTCTGCCTGGAGCTAAACTCCCTGCAGAGCAGCCGAGCCCACCTGGGCTCCAGGGTTGGCCTGAACTTTGACCCCGGTCGCTGCCTTTAGATGGCGGCAGTGTGTGGGCCTCAGGCCAACCGATGATGATGCTGTGCGATGAGGTGAAGATGTAATCGGAGGGAACTTGATCTCTTTAAAACTCCTTTATAACAAAATGTTGAAGCAACGTTTGCAGATTAATCTGAACCAGAACGTCTGTTTCCACGCTGGATAAAAATGTCGGCGATTGTTTCTGTACCAGGAGGAGCTCCAGACTGACTGACATGTTGGTCAGTCTAAGGCTCAAACACGCTGATCTACGACCGAACGGACCAATCAGAGCGCAGGAGGCGGCCCATAATGCAACAGTTCCTTTCCGTAACCATAACAGTCAACTGCAGCACAGCGATGTTTTATTCTATTCGTTTTCTGATTGGTGCTGAACGGTTTCTGCTGACTCTTTAGTCCCGCCTCTGAACAAACTCCACAGGCTGTCAATCAATGCGACGGTTTAAGCAGCGGTACTGGTGGTCATTTCATGCGTTTCTACCCGTCCTCCACTGAGTTCTGACACAAAACACGACCTGTCACCCTAGTTGGGATCCTTTGCTGTAAAACCGAGCTCCGATTGTTGTTGAGTGAAAACCTCTAAAGTTT
Source organism: Jordanella pulchra (assembly GCA_034780135.1). Lineage (NCBI taxonomy): Eukaryota > Metazoa > Chordata > Actinopteri > Cyprinodontiformes > Cyprinodontidae > Jordanella > Jordanella pulchra. The sequence goes on from JAUZNJ010096470.1 coordinate 8,488, forward strand.
AATTATATTGTTATGACTTCTGTTGCATCACAAACCAAAGGCCGTGTCTGCGGCAGATAAAACGGGTCGTTTAAAACGGGTTTCCAATCATCTCAGCCTGTGACCCTAAAAAACGAGGCAACAGACTGAAGGATCCCTAAACCACAGAATTACTTCACTCTATTTATACTGAGACATTAAATTAAAAATTAAAAATATTTATGAAAGAAATTTCTTGTAATTTTTCATTTCAAATACATTTTTATTATAGAATTTGTTAATTTTATGGTACTTTAATGTTCTCGAATAGAACATGATATTTATGTACTTCATAATGTATCCCCCCCCCCCCAGCTGTTTGCCATAAGCTGCGATTAATGTGAAGGATGTTTTTTTTTTTGTCTTTCCTGAAGTTTAGCATCCAGCCTTTTAAAATGAAGGAAACTCATTGGTTCCAATGAGACTCCAAACTATCTAATGCTTCTTTAACACAGAATAACTGTTCAATAAAATAAATATACTGTTATTAAAATGGCTTAATATTAATTATTCTGTTAATCAGTGAGTGGATGTAAAGAGAAAGCCTAGTCATATGCAGCAACAGACTGGGGAGGGGCGGTGTAGCTGTAGCCATCCTGGATAATTATGACCTCTAACCTCTGTCACATGTTCATGGTCACAGTTTTTCTGAACATTTCCTCAGTTTTCAACCTTCCTTTATGAAGCTCAGTATTTGTTTGGCTTCATTCTAGCTTTGAAATCTTGTACATTTGGTCCAGTTTTTACCAAAAATGGAGGCAGGAAGAACAAAACGTACCAACATGCCTGCTGGAGCGGAATCCAGAGGCAGGAGCGTTTTTCATGAAGATTTCCCTGACCAGCAGCCCCCTGCGTCGGACGGACTGGCTGCACTTCATCCGCCTTCAGCTGAAGGCTTATCAACCCTGAGCGGGGGGGCTGCTGGGTTTTAGGAGGTTGGCAGAGGATGAAAGAAAGTCAGTTGGACGAATCTCTGAGCTGAATGGGAGCAGAATGAGGAGAGGAAGGTGTGCAGCTCGGCTGATGGAGGGAAGCCCTGAGAGGCTGTTCAGCTGCAGCGGCGGCTTCCATCGGATGATGCTGCGTCACACTGAGGCTGGAAAATAAACCAACTGCCCCCCCCCCCCTCCAGTACACACCTGCAGATATCTTCCCTGAGATCAGTGCGATCACACCATCGTTCACGTGGACGTGTGTGAAATAGGATGCGGAGGAGTGAATGGGATGCGGTGACGTCGATGCTGGGGAGACCCCCCCCCACCGATGCCTCCTGTGGCTTGAACTGAACGTGAGGCGAATAAAGATGGTAGCCCTGCTATGGGGGGGGATTCCAGCACATCCATATATGGCATCAGAAGCCCCTCCCTCCTGGAGGAAGAGGCGCTGAGTTCACCTGCTGCAGATATGGGCTCATCTGAAAGGGAAATTGCTTTCCTCCTCCAACCCCCCACCCCCAACACACACACACACACACACACACACACACATGTTTCTCTATCCTTGTGGGGCCTATTCCTTTCTAACCCATTTCTACGTCCTAACCTGGACCCTACCCCCCCACACCCCCCCACTGATGGACCTTTCTCATCTGTTCAGGGCACCACAGCAGCTCCGCCATCTTTTCCTTCACCGCCACCAGAAGTTTGGTTTCTAAATGATCATTTAAATGTTCCTGGTTTCAAACCTTTTTCTTATTTAGTCTATTTGATTTCATAAATAACTAAAATAATTTAAGCATCAGTCCAACCAATAAATGCTGCTATGTTTAGTTTATTTTTTCAGGTTTCTTCTTCCTCCATTAGCAGATAAAATGACACCATGATAACAAATAATTCATCAGTCTAACCTTAAATAAACCTTTATGAACAAATCCCAGCTGTCATTAAAAACACCTGAGCCTCAGCGGATCTCATGGCTGCTGAGGAATCGCTGCAACTCTTCCATGATCGCTGCTGCTTTCTGGATCACATCGTTTTTGAGTCTTCATAGAAGCTTGAACTTTGTCCAGTTTGATCTCTGGATGCAGCAAAGGATCTGCAGGATGAGGATCAGTGCATTTCAGCAGCACCTCGGCTGCTGCACCATTAATCTTTAAAGTGTTTACTTTAAAAGATTAATGCCGGTTTAGCAAATATTATCCTGAAATTCAAGATGAATGTGCTTCTTTGTGATGTTTGTTCTGATATCGATGCTCCTGCCCTCGGTGGTCAATGTTCGCTGATGCTGTCGGCTTCCTGGTTGCTTTCTTTCTGGGTTTACGGAGGATCAGCTGAGCTCCATCCACCATTTTCTGCTTCTGTGGCTCATTTTATTTTGACAGATGAGTTGATGAAGTGACGACAGACAGATTCTCCATCACCAGCTGACAGCTGGAGGCGGTGAGGGATGGAGGCGGACTCCTCCTCACACACCGATAGGAAAGGTCATTTTCAGGCTAGCGGTTGACTCATGCAGAGCTGGGCTTTTTGGCCACAGCTCAGACATCAAGGTGACCTGCTGCCACCTTTTCCCTTTTTCCATCTTTTCTTTGGTTTCATCATCGTAGAAATAGAATTGATCTACTTTGTTTAAAGCAGAAAAGTGTATAAATAAATTGTGCTGCTGAAATGATGGATGCTAATGTTGCTCACTCGTAATCATTCCTCTCTGAACCTTTTCCTGCATCTTTAATTAAAGCATTTTACACCAAAGGATTAATGGGACTAAACGGTTCGGCTGCTTGGAAACTTTGAAACTGGAAACCAGTCATTGCCTGAAGATCAAATGAGCTCTGAGTTTTAACCTTTTTCTTTTATTACTTTTTCGTAGAAGTTTACAAATACAAACTCCTGTATGATTTTCTTTGTGTATTCGCGTTTTTTGTGGAGCCCTTTTCAAAGTTAGTACAGTAAGAGGATGTCTGTATCTCCATGTTTGATCCTGGTTATTTCTGAAGCTCGTTGATGAAACTAAAACCTTTTTTTCCACATTTATTGGACCAAAGGTGAATCTCCTAGCAGTCGATTCGTTTCCACTCGTTGTGTTTCTGCCATGTTCTGCTAAAGTGCAAAGACGGGATGAAAAGCCAACATGGAGGCTCATCTGTGGACCATGAGGCTGAAACGCTGATTCCTTTGAACTGGATCTTCTTGAAAAGAGATGCTGCTGATGTTGTATGAACCTTGTTTTAAAGGACCAGAGGTCTGAAGCAGATAAACTCCAGATTTTTCTCTGCTGGAAAGGCAAAAAATCCTGAACCTTTAGTATTTAATGATGGATCAGAAGCATCCATACGTCCAACATTGTTGGTTTAAAGTGTTTTAAAGCTGGGATCCTTTGCTGTAGATGTTTCCTCCCCTCCACTGACCCGCCCTCTCCCTCCCCGCTCAGTGGGGGGGCAGCTCTCCACTCGCTGGTTAATCGCGGCGCAGCAGGTGCTAATGGTGCCACATGGCTGCCTTGGTGTGGCAGTAATTTTCGCCCCGACATGATGCCGCTCCTTCTGCAGGTTCTGACTCGGCCCACGCTCCTGCCTCCGACCGACGGCCGCTGCCCCCAGAGCCAGCGGGGTCACCGTTCTCTCAGCGCGGCTGGTTGCAGCTGCTCTGATGTGTTTGGATGCGATTCTGCTCACCTGTGTGGGGAGGAAGTGATGATGGTTTATGCAACGGAGCGTGTTGTGCAGATTTCATGTAAACATCCCTCTTCTGTCCCTCGTTGTTTTCATCTTTCCTCACAGGTTCTTTCATGGTTTGCAGCTTTCGGTTCCTCATAGTTGCTCCGTTCTGCCTCTGCTCCTGAAAGTGAAGCTCTGCTCTTTGATTACTGAAACAGATGTGGCTCCAATCCGTTTCTTGTCGTGTGGGTAATAGCTTGTATAACCTGCAGCGCCGTTCCACGTCCTCCGTGGGACTCTGTCACCGTGCCGCCATGCTGCTCTGACTAATCTGTTGACCTTGAGGCTGAGAGGTTTTGGTTTCTCTCCTTCATTTTTAAAGCCCCAGTGAATAACATTTACTCCCATCTAGTGGTTCAATAAATTAATTATCTGGTTACTTGCTGCTAAGAATAATAACTTCTACAGAAGCTGCAGGGTGTACATGAATAGAAATTTAAACGTCCCGTCAGTGGATGAAGAACAAAGCATCCATGGTTCTGTTTTTATTCCTGCTAATGTTACATCTTTGTCCTCCACGTGTTTGGTACCAAGCTAATGCTAACGGCTAACGTCGTCTGCTGGTCTGACATCGACTGACTGAAGGAGCTCGATAAGCTAACATAAGCTAACAAACCTGAAAAACGCTGCCCGTTTCTAATGGAGCGATAAAATAAACTCACTGCTGTACAGGATGAACGCACCTGTCCAGCAGAAAGCCTGACACCTCTGCGCCCGTCTTAAAGCTCCGCCCCCTCATGACCTCTCGTTTTCTCCTCTTTTCTTGGTGACGTTATCGTCCCTCTCTGCGCAAAGTTTGTGGACGGTTCTCCGTTCCAACGATCTACGATCAACTTTGATTTTATCCTCCGTCAACGACTCGTCTTTATATGTAGCTAAACCAGGCTATCAAGTTTGTCCTTCTGCAGCTACCGTAATCAAAGATTGTGACGCAGCATGGCGTCTTCCCTTAGCTGCAGTGCCACCTACGGTTCGATTTATGATCGGATATCAGACTTTATCAGAATATTTTCTGCTAATAGAGAAGTTGGCGACACTCTGTTCTTTTAAGGTGATTCTTTATTCCAGGATCTGATTTGAAAGTTTTAAACACTGAAGAACTGATCCTCCTGCAGGGATTCAACAACAGAAAACAACCTTTGAACTCCACGACTTTTCCAACCTGCAGGATTTTCTGGAGCTGCTGTTGAACTGAGAAGCAGACGTCTGGTTTCTGTTTCTCTCCAAATCATGAAGGTCCTGCAGCTCCTTCCTCTGATGGTTTAATTCCAGCTGCTTTCTGGGGGCACAGTTTTAAATCTGAGAGGCTTTTCTCCCTTTTAACGTTTAGCAGTGGATGGATTCAAGTTTGCTGGACTCTTATAAATCAGTTTCTCTGTCATTAATAGGTTTAGGTGTTTACCTTTAATAAATCTAACTGCACATAATCCATCATCCATTTTTCTTTATCGAATGTCTGTTTCCTCATTGAAAACACTAAATGTTAATGTCTTTAATTCCCCATCGTCCCACTTTGCTTTGCTCAAAGGTTACTTAATTATTTGTACGATGCGGCTCTTCTGGTGCTGCGAGTAATTATTCATTTCATGGTAGATTTTTCCATTTCGTCCCTCATTCGATTGCATTAACCTGCTGATGGAGGAAGACGAGCGTCAAAGAGTCGGTCTCTATGCCCCCGGAACGAACAAACTGTAGATCGGAGTAGAAATCAGTGACTATTTCACTATAACAGAAAACTGATTTAAATCTTTATTTGGTCTATTGTTGCATTAATTTAGGCCAAAGATGAAGCGCCATCATGAGAACATTTCATCACTGTTAACTGGTGTTTCTTTTTTCTCAGTTTTAACGTTTATTTTCTGACACATGACTGAAGCTAAAGGCCTAAGAAAGGCGAGCTGTTCTGTAATCCCTCTTATTTCCAGTCCACTCATTAAAAACAGTCTTTTAATTGAGCAGAATGCCAATCAGCTTCTGTCTCTGCTGCTCAGTGAACAATGTGTGATTCATTGTGGATTAAATATGCAGCAAACACAGTAATGAACCCATTAAACCCAGAGGAAATAAGCGAGTGCTTCGTAACGAGTTGGAAAACTCAGAATGGCTTCATATGGTCGTGTTTTTTAAGAAGGCAAATGTTCATGATTGGACCAGAACTCTACTGGTGTTTGTTAAATGAAGTGTGTTTTTCTGTCTGGATATTATCTGAAGAAGCAGGATGGAGAATAAAAAAAATCAAACTATTGTTCTAAACTTCTTGCTTTTATAATCATCTCTAGTTTCAGTTTTAGCATGAGTACAATATTATATCCAATTTTAACCCAGTCCCACACATTTGCTCTCCCATCAAAGACCAGTGTTTGCTTTCTGTGGGGTTTGGACTGAATTTGTGTGTATCTTCCTGCTCTTGCTAACCTTCTGAGCATCTTGGATAAAGAAAATCCTATAGGTCTGTATGGTATAGATGTAGAGGCAATATTTTGATGTCCTTTCCTCCCTCAAAATACTCTTTAGTGCTAATGCACCTAGCACTAAAGAGTAACTTAGAGATATTGTTGGCACACATCGATGTTAGCATGACAACTTATATGATGTATTTTTCAAATTAAACAAAATGAGAACCCTACAGGGAGCGTCCCAGTTCTGTTTGACGACCTTGTTGCGTATTTTAAATGGTCATTCAGAGTCTGAACATCTGCAGGTGGAAATCCGACCTTATTCTGTTAAAACCTAAAAACCACCCAAAATTCTGGAGTGTGGAACTAGCTTAGTTTTTTTTTTTCTTTTTTTGTTTCGTTTTAAATGTGGGCTTTTTGTTCGAACCAGAGAGGACATCCTATATTCGCATCATTCATGGAGGCATGCTATCATTAGCCCGCCTTGCTATCGCCATGCTAACATTAGCCCGCCTTGCCAACTAGAACCAGTCTGCTTTGTTCATTATGATTAATGGATAAAAAGGAAATGCCAAAAACATTTTATCACAGGCCTTCCTAGATTTGTCTTGCAGAGATAAAGCAGATAAACCTTCAAACCCAAACCTTGAAACGTGCTGGATCGGCTGCAACAGTGACCTGAATAATGTGACTAGTAGACAGGAGCTCCTCTAAAGGCTCCTTCTGTTTGTTATTGGTGCAACATGTTGGTTAAAGTCGTGCTTTTCAGAAGTAAATCATTTGGTTCATTAGTATTTCTACTAAATCCAGCTGTGACTTCATGAAGTAGCGCAGCTCTCTGAGAGGTTCAGCTGCACCGGTTCCAGTGCAGAGCTCATCGTTTCAAACATCCTGGATCAGGATCTGTGGAAAAGTTTTTCCTGTGGATGTTTTACTTAACTTGAATGACAGACAAATGGTCCTAAAATGACACCTCCACTTCAGGGGATCAACAGGAAAGTGATGCGTATAGGTGCCCCCGTGTTGAGTGCAAACATATGACTCAGCTCTCACTCCATCACAGCGAGAATAACACCTGAACAGGAGCTAACCCAGCCTGCGGGTTTTTATCTGGGCTCCTCTTCGTCTACTGTTTTTCTTTTATACAGCCTGTCTCTCTCTGTGCGTTCCAGGTGGCGATTTATCACTGGAGCTGATGCACTTTAACAGAGTCACTTTGTTCTGCAGCCGATCCTTACATAACCAGAGCGGGGGGGTATAATTGGAGCCACTTGTGTGTCCATCTTCCTCTTCATGTGTTTTTGTTCTGCATCCTTCAGTATATTAGAACCTGGATCCTGGTTTCACAGCAGATCACTTTGGATCTGATGCTTTGCATTGAAACGTGTTCAACCTTAAAGACACAGAAGGTCACTACTTTCAGCTTCCCGCCGTTTCCCTCCACGTCCTGCTTCACTTCACCGTTTCCAGCTAAACTTCCTCTAAAAGGTTTTTTTTCTTCCTGTACTCCCATTACAGCCCGTCCTACTTCTTACTTCCTTTTTTTGGAGTCTGCTACGTTTGTGCACCAAGGTGACTGTTGTGCGTCAGCAGCATCCTGAGCTGCAGGCCGCCATGAATAAATGTCCGACCGACTCTGATGTGCCCTTCTTTCCATCGGCCTCTTTTTTTAAATCTTTCCTGTTCTGTTTTTTACTTCTTCACTCCTGCATCGTTAGTTTTTCTAGTTAAAAATATTTCTCCTTTTCCCAAAAAACTTTGCTGAATAAAGGCCTCAAAACTCATCAAAATATCTTTTTATGACCTTTGAAATTCACCTGGACTGTAAAGTTAGTTCAAAACTTTATTGTAAACTCCAGATCTGGAGGCTTAAAGGTCTGAATAATTTGGTCTGATAATGATTTTTTTTTCTTTCCTTTAATTCTCTAAAATAACTTAAGGTTGGAAAGAAAAGTCTGAGAAGAGAGAAAACGTCTTTTGAAATCGCAGCAAAGAGGCCAGAGATGGACGAGCATTCAGACTCATTAGACTCTGAGCTGGATGTTTGTTCCCCTGGTGTGGATGGATGACGAACCATCCGACACACAGACGAAGCTCTGAGGTCTGCCGCTATAAATAAACACAGATTAGTCAAAAGGCAAAGAGGCAAAGTTGCATCTTGTGGCTTTTACTGCAAATCCTTTTAATGTTTTTTTTTTTTTAATCTCCTTTAAGTTCTTGTATGCGTTTTTATCTGTACTTAATTCTGGGGTTCTCCTGTATTTCTTCTGGAGCTTTATGGTTTATTAACCAGTTCTTTGGACTTTAAAATGAGTTTTTGGGAATTTAACTTCTTTGCATCTATAAACGGTTGTTTTAAGATATTTCTGAAACTGTTGCAATGGCACATAAATGCTTTAGCTCAGTAATTAAAAGCATCCTGTGACAGAGGCACAAATCGTTTCCATCTCTTCAGCTGAAAGCTGTGGTGTCCTGCAGGGTCCCGTCCTGCGGCCCAATCAAATGAACGGTTTGCTGAAGGAGGTGAGTCATCCGTTTAAACCTGATGTGTTGCAGCAACAGTGCATCTAAATCCTGCAGAACTCCAGCCCTTCTGTTGGAAACCTCTGAACTAGAGGAGGACTCCTCTCAGGTTCTTTCTACACTGGTCTAGTACGCTCTAACTGCTCTACAGTCCTCAGACAGAAAACGTTAGCTGCTAAGGTCAGAAAAACTCTGGGAAGCCTGGAGCTCCAGTGATCAATGCACAGATCCAGGAGGGGAAATCTTAAACTCTTTGGAGTTTGTTTCAAACTTAGGAGGACCACAGCATTCATTAAACATGACTGACCTTCAGTGAAAGGTGAGGACTGAGGGAAGCAGCAGCAGGTCCATTTCTGCTGCTGAGCTCAGACTCTGCAGCCAAAATCCGGTTTTATTTCAGAGGAGGCAGCAGGGGAGGTGTGAGGGACGGATCTTCACACAAACACACACACTGACACAGAAACCCTGCAGTCAGTCATGCTCTGGTTCTGTTACTCTGTCCTGCTGGATTCGGGCTCCTTGCAGCGCGTCCTGTCTCTGCTCATCTTCCTCATGTCAGTTTTCATCAGCTTCTGTCCTGCTTCCAGTCTAACCAAAGCTGTTGTGTTTTGTTTTTGCTCCTCTTTGCAGAACATCATGGAACAGTTCAACCCGTGCTTACGGAACTTCATAGCCATGGCGAAGAGCTACGAGAAGGCTCTCACCAGTGAGTACACCCACTGTCTCCTGTTTACCGTCTCTGGGGTTCGCCCGCCGTGCAGGCAGAGGGCCAGCCGGCCTGACGCCTGGTGCTGTTGTAGATCCTCCTGACTCCTCTCGAGTTGGAATAAAGTGATGATGACACAGATGTTCTGCAGTGTCACCTAAACTACAGGAGCTCTGCGGTTGGTTAGAAATGACCTCTTAATCCTTTCATCTTCAAACGCTGGAATCTTACTTTATGATTGTCAGGCGAATCTCCTGCGTCTCCGGACCGTTTCCTGTCTCGTCTCCCTCCTTGCTTTGCTTTAACTTCAGTTCCTAAATGTCTGCTTCTTCTTTGCTTCCTCTGTCATGGCTTCTAGTGGCTTTTGCTCATGTGTTTGCATGGTCATGAGTGTGAGAGGTGTGCGCTGCAGAGCCAAAGGCTCAAGGTGAAAGACTGGAGCTAAGTGGAGCATAAGCTGATGGGAAGTGGAGCATGGTGTTGCTAGAGTAACGGTACCTCCACCCATGGGGCCAAGGAAATGGGAACAGGCTGAGAGAGAGACGGTCAGGATATTTTAATGCACAACGGTGAGAACTGAAGGATGTTCCACTGCTTTTTGATTCTTTAATAAGAGTTGAGTTGAGCTCCACCTGATACTGAATTCAATGCTTTTCTCTGTCGGTACTTGGATGCGTAGGGAGGAGGAAGCTGTCCCGGCATGGTGGAGCACGATGCGGAGCAGGGCTCTCCTTTGTATGTAGAGGAGCAGAGATGCAGGGAAACTCAGCTGCCTGCAGGAACAGAAAAGGAGGCGTCACTCCTGACTGATAGATAAAGCTAAAAATAACCCAGCAACTCCCTGAGAGGGATTGCTCTTCATCAATGCCAGACCACAACTCAGGGGTTGAGTTTAGGTTCAGGCGAAGCAGAAAAGGGTGGAGTTCCCAGCAGTCATTGTCACTGAGAACCAGTAAATAAAAGCTGCTCTGGTGTAGAAACAGGGTGGCGGTCTCCATCCCAGAGGAGGGTTAAAACCAGCGATTCATGAGAAGGAGGCAGAGTTGGATTGTGTTGATTTTAGAGTCTTAAAACCTTCAAGATGATTGAAGATGAACTGATGCTAATTATCTGAGCTCAGTGCATGAAGGTCCAGCAGACTGAGAGATCCTGCATGTTTGGATGAGCAAGTAGAAGAACAGGTTATATATGAGAAGGTGAAGAGTTTACTGCAGATGTTTGGCTTTTTATCAGACATGTTCAGGTTCAACTTTTCTTAAACAAGTACCAGATTCTTACTTGCATGAGAAACGTATAAACAGGCTGCAGCAGATGATTTCAGTAACCAAACATTGTTGATCCTCAGTGGCTGGAGGAGAAGCCGGATTTAGAAAGGCTTTTTCTGATGTGAGGTTTATTTCCTCGGGACTTTGAGTCACAGTCATGTTGATCTTAGGAATCCAGACCAGAAACCATCTTTGTTTTCAGAACAATAACTTCCAAAGCAGCGGTTTGTCTCGCTGCCGCTCTGGGCTCGGCTCACAATAGATCACTATTGTTTTCCAAGTGAGTGCTTTGTCATTTTGCCCTCCTGTTTGGGACTGAGGGAATCCTCTGACAGCTCAGAGATGGACATGCTTCCACATGCAGACCCTGGTCGGCCCGCTAGAGTCCAGCCTGTCCCTCACAAATGTTAACAGCTTTTTACCAGTAAAGTGAAGAGGTTAGATTTCAGTAGATTAGTAAAATAAAACAAATTTCTGATTTATTAAACTAATCCAGCTTTGATATCTAATTTTACTGATGGAGAATAAAGTCAGGATATTTGAATAAAATCCTGACATTAAGGAAAGGTCCACGCTCTGAGTGAAAGCTCGGCTCAGGTTTAGTTGATCTTGGTTTATGAGCTTTCGTCTTATTAAAATGACTCATGTCTCATATTACAAGAGTATTCTCATAATATTATGTATTTATTTTCCCAGTAGTTCAACTTTACTGCCCCAATATAAAGAGTTATTATTGAAATAAAATTGTCCTAATACTTCAGGTTTACCTTTAACTTCTTGGAGTTTTGACATCATGGTTTACATATCTTCTGGATATCTGCCCCACACATACACGTCAGTAAGAGTTTTGTATTTTATACTGAAGGTGATCGGATGTCGTGGTTTGCTTTAGCTGAGGCTTTGAGAAAACCTCTGCAGCTTTCTGTTTCCTGCAGTCCTTCCATAGAGCTTTTTTCCTTTCCTGCCTGGTCACCATTTGCGCCTGTCGCTCCTTTACTTCCCGTGCCCGAGCTTGCCTCTCTGTGGGAGCGGAGGGTTAGAGCTGAAGGAGACATTCATCTCGGCACCGTTGATCTGATGCCCAATGCTTCCATGTTTCCAGGTGTCACATTTGCTGCAAAGGGCTACTTCGACGCTCTGGTGCGGATGGGCGAGATGGCCAGCGAAAGTCAAGGCTCTAAGGATCTTGGTGAGTCCTGGTAGAGTCAGTGGTTCCCCTGGTGAGGTGGAGGGGGGCGGGGCTTGCACAGGCAGATGGATGGCTTGTACCGTGGAGCAGAAGCAGCTGATCACCAACCTCCAACCAGGCACACATGCAAACTGTCCCATCAAAGGCTCCCATTCATCCCTGCTGTCCCCTTCACCATCGACCTCATTAAATCCATGTGACCTTTGAGCAGCGATCCTCCCATTCACTCCATGCCGTGTGTCTGCCTGGTTCCGGTTGGATCGGCTCTGGTTCAGCTCGGTCCGGGGTCGTGTGGCATTGATGGGAGCCGAGGCAGCAGGTGCACAGGCGGGAACGTTGTTGTTGTAGCTGCAGATCCATGAACATGGCAGGAAGTCCTGGATGCAGGTTCTTGTTTCTTGGCTGCTTGATGTGGCCAACAGCAGGAGAGCAAACAAAGGTTTTCTATGGATGCAACGACTGCATCCAGTGTTTATGACTGAAACCTTTCCTGTGCCTTTCAGCGCTTTCTTCGTTCCGTTTTAACACGCCATCCACTTTAAAGAGGTTTTATACCCATTGCAGCTCAGGTCCGAAGCATTTCCCATCTTCAGGTTTAACTGATCTGCACTGATCATTTGTTATCACTACCTTCACTGTTTGCTATAACTACATTATAGATTTGTTGATTCTTTTCTGTCACTTGTATAAAATTACAGAATAGTTTTAGTGATTTTCGAGTAATGCAGTGACATGCATGTTGGTTTGCCCCCCCCACTCATGTGTCTCCATTTTCCCAGCTCTGTTGCTTTGCTTCCATGTTTGCATGACTGCGTTGATGTAGAGGGCTGCTTGTTGTGCTGCTTTACTTCTTGTTTTTGTTACGTGTGACTCAGTGGGTCCATAAAGCTTCCCTCTGCCTTCAGTGGAAAGACACAGCAGACTGAGCAGAGTGGATTCATGCCGTCCACTCAGATCGGCTGCTGGTTGTTCATTGTGAAGGGATGGATGCTTCGGTATGTTCTGGTACCGGTCCACTCATGTTTCTTCATTCTGTTTGTTGGATGGAAACTAAAGTGCTCATTATTAACATTTGATAGAATCTAAAGAAATGAAAACATCAGAGGAGTTTTTGATTGATGTGATTCTTCACTTTATTGACCTGATTTGTTCAGTTCCTGGACTCCAAGCATCTCCTGGTTCTTCCTTCACAGAGACGCTGTGCTGGTGGTTCAGGCGGTGTTGCTGTAGGTCAGGAAACACAGAGCTCTTTGTTCTGGGATCATTCAGAAACGTTCCCAAGCCTGGCACACTATTAATTAGCAGATAACGAGGATTGTGGATTTGTGTATCAGAAGTTGGGATTGAGTTGAGATTTGCTGGCAGCACGTTCTGGTTCCTGGTGAGCAGAGTGTGTCGGTGAAGGACCGTTATCTGCGCACATTTTTTCCCTCCTTTATAAGTGATGTTTGACAGTATTGTGATAAACAGCTGATGTTGCTTGAACACGGATGTGAAGACGTGTAGCTTTAGAAGGAAAGGTTTGCTTTCATTAAAGTGGGTCCAAATAAAAACTGTCTCAAATGTTTTTTTGTATATAATCATACTCCAATCATCAGGCTAATATAAACAGCAGCATGAAATGAACTGAGTCCCTTTCTACTGATCTGACTGATGAATCAAGCTGATCATTAGTCATTTCTTCAGTAGCAACTTCCACACTGAAGATGGTTGTTCTTGGCATGATCCAATGTTCTGCAATATTCACTGACTAAACAGAAAAACGTCTTATTTGTGAGTTTCAGACTCGTTGCTCAGCTGGAAATCCTTCAGACACGTCTACACTCATTTTCCTCAAAGAAAAGTTTTTATTTTTTATTGTTATTTTTAGGCCTTAGTGGCCTTTATCTTTGTTTCATTTTTTGAAAGTAGGCAGACGGGAAAGAGGGGTAGAGAGAGGGAAAGACATGTGGCAAGGGGACTGGCCACGATTCGAACCAGCGACGGCGGCGTCGAGGACTGAGGCCTCCATACATGGTCGCACGCTGAACCACTACACCAACGCTGCTCCCCAAAAAACATCTTTTAAAGATGATAGAGTCGATATTTCTAAATGAAGAACTGTCTGTAGGTCTGCGGGTTTAAGTTCTGAACATGTACAATGACTGCTGTATTTACAACCGTGTTTCTACTTGAACTGATGCCACCGCGGCACGAGGATCCGGCACAGGAAGAGGATATGATGCCTCCTGGTTTCATCTGGTGGATCCTGATTTACGCAGTGCTGTCATACTTTAACCAACTGCTCTGCTTTAAAGAGGCGGTGTGCAGGAAAAGGAGCGAATCCATTACTGTGGAGTGGAGTGTCATCCCACTCATCTGCTCCTCTTTCTCTGCTGCACTGTGTCTGCAGACGCCCACGCATTGATGTGGGAGCTGATGCAGCCCTATGAGAACTGCACATGTTTCCAAAAATAGACCAAATAAAATGCCTCAACCGGAGCTGCAACATGGAGCAGCAGAGGAGACGGAAAACGACGCTCCATCCGCAGCCCAAAAATGGTTTGTCCATGATGTCATAATGACTGAAAAGGACACTGTCTGTGTTCCGTATACCATATATGGACATGGTGATGAGGGAAACTAGGAAGCTCCTGCAGTTCCGGCTCCACGCTTTGACCATAAAAGGCTCCACCATTCAAATCCAGTCCTTTTTTTTTTTGTAAAGGAATGAAGGAGGCATCCCTGGTGTTTCTTTTTTTTAGGTAATATGCAGGTTATAATAATCTTTTTTCCTTCATCTTTTAAACCCAAAGCTCTCAGGTTTGTCCTCCAGGAAGATTTTTGTGTTTTTTATTTCAAACACTTGTAAGGAAAATAGGTTTTTCAAATGGCTAACTGGTGTCTGTTTGAAAGGATAGACAGAAATTGTGAACAATGAAAAGCGGGTAAGATTTTCAAAGGTTTTGCTTTAATATTTAGTCTTCTGGATCCTTTGGGTAGTAAATGACATGTTAAAGAATGAAACTTGAAGAAATGAAGGCCTTGTCATGTAAACTGTTTCAGGAGGCAGTGTGAATATTTTTTAAACTTTTACCAATTACCCTTTTTTTTAAAAAAAAAAAAAAAAAAACAAGAGAAAAGGTAAATGAGTATGATTGTATAAAAAAACTAGAATAATACTTGCCTGTTAATGTAAGTGATGACGTCATAGCCAGGTACTCTGAAGGTGCAATAGTTCTGATATTGGCTTTATATTCAGGTCTAATCATTTTTAGGATGACTTAATATTAATCATAATTTTAAACCTTTTAGCCCCTTATTTTTTCCTTTTTCCAGTCGCAAAGGTGCACAAGAGTGTGACTCTTAGTGTAAGTGTGTTCATTTGGATGTTGAATAAGCATCATTAGCAGTTAGCCATGGTTGGTTTATTATTGTTTTGTTGCACAAACGGTAAAACGTTACACAAGCACCAACATTTACAGACTGTTTTGAGTCCCCGATTGAATACAGATAGAGAGGTGATAGTAAGGCGAGCTAATGTTGGCATAGTGATAGCAAGAACAACGTTAGATGCTGTTAGCAAGGGGCCTGCTGTAACACACCTTTTAATGGGGGGGGTTGATTTCCGGTTGATTCTTTTAGCATTTTAAAATTGTGTTTAAGTTCACATTCGTTGGCACTCCAAGTAGACATTTATGAACAGATTGCTAATGTTAGCGCAGAGAGATGGCTAGCTAATGTTTAGTTTTCATGATAATAGATTTTTTTTGATGAAAATTTGTTTTATACTTTAATGATGAGTGGTTTTGAATTCACTGTCTAATTATTTGAATAAATCAAAATATTAAAAACTTTAACAGTCCAAAGATTAACATTTGCTACAGCCTAAATCTTTTTTCTTTTTTTCCTCTCCAAGCTGACAAAAACAAACTGTTTTTAAGTTTTCATCAAATGGTAGACATAAAACTAAAACGGCCATCGGTAAAGTTTGACGTCTTTAATTTCCCCAGTTCAACATTTACTGTAATTAGAGCCCATATGTGTTAAATGAGTTGAAGATTTAGACTGAAGATTAATATTAATGCCATATATTAAGTTAATCTTCACATTTTGGAAACTCGCTCTTTCCTTTTTCTTTTTTTTCCTTTGCTAAGAGGGAAAAAGCTGTTCTTTTTACCTCATTAAATCAATTAAGAGTTGGGTCAGATGACCCAAGTAGGAGTAGAGGAGGGTTTAATCATTTTCATTAACAAATTCACTGCATACCCATTTAGATTATAGAGTCAGCCAAAGGCATTTTCTGTTTCTCCCCTTTTTCTGACCTCTTCTTGCAGGATGAATTAGGTATATTGTAGATTATAGTAGGGAGATAAAGTTACAGAAACAGAAAGTTGTCCTTCTGTGGTATTCAAAAAGGATGTATTTTTCTTCTTAAACATATTTTTTTTTAAATCTAAAAGATAAAGACTTTATTTGACAAAAGTTGTTTCTTCATTCCAAGCTGTGCTGCTTAACATGAGCAACAGAAATGAGCTCTTGCTTTACAGCAAAGATAAACAGCCCTGAAGATTAAAGGAATAATGAGGAGACTGATGAATGAGGGTAAGAAAACCTAAAATGTTTGGTTGAATCTCCAATCTTTTCCTTAGAGAGTTTCTTTACATCGCTTTCCCTTCCGCGTCGTTTCACTCAACATCTCATTTGAAATGATCTAAGGGAAAAACTAGTGACCTCAGCTCGACCCTCATTTTCTGAGCGGACGGCGGCTGAATTTCCCCTGAGCTTGGAAGCGATCTGTATTCTGTCAGTGTCTGTATGCAGTGTAACTTCCATCAATTATTTTATTCCCGTTTCCATATGCAGCACTGTTTTATCCCTCTCCCACTGGCCTAAAAACCCATTTAAACCCGGGAACAGTCGGCTTCTTGTGGCAGCTCACGGACCCACGTTGACCCAGGTCAAACGACTCGCCAAGTGACTCGGGTTAAAATCGCCTTCAAACGGATCGGCTCCGGTCGGCATACAGTGGGAACAACAGACCAGGGTCGATCCTCTAAGTGACGTTATACCCTTGGGCGCAATGTACGGACATGGACACACTGCGTCAGTCGTGTCTGATCTAACGGGACTTTGCTTATATTGGATAAACATGGTGCAGCTCTGGTGAGATAGATTCAGAGAAACAAAAGAACAAAATGATAAAGCACACCTACTGCGCCCTGGCTTCCTTCCGTGTTGCTCCCCATTGTTTGCTTGTTGCCCTGATGACATCATCAACGTTAATCTGGCATGATGGCGTCACCAGACACGCAGCAGTGAGGGTCGGGGCCATGCAGCTTGCAGCGGGGGTCAGAAGGTGGGAAGGGAGCCGATAGTAACCAGTGTTTGAAAAACTCTGGTCGAATCGCTCGATTCTGTGGGAAAGACGCTTTAGTGTCACTGTTTCAAAGTTTGGTTCCAGTAAGCAAGACGGTTTGAAATTGACCAAGAGACGTAATATGGATCCATAACCAATGAAACAAAGGGTTTGAATCTTAATGGAAAGTAAAAGTAAGTTAAAATGTTAAGTTAAAATAATTCTGGGTAATATTGGTGTGACAGACATCAGGAGGTTGATAGCTAAGCTAACTGGTTTGAGTCCTTGCTTTGAGAGGAGGTTTTTTTTATTAGTTTCGCATGTATTTAAACTTGTCTTGGCGAGTTTCTATTGAATCAGGAAAACCCGAGTGTCCGCTGAGTGATGGAGACAGAACTATCTTCTGTACGTCTGCATGTCATCGAACGGCTCCACCACTAATCTAGCTTTCCCTGTCGGTCTTTGAACTATTAGACGGTCCTTGTCCTTGAGTCACCTCAGGTGGTTACTGGGGACTTGGAGAAACAGAGAAAGAAATGAGACGCATAATGAGCGGATGGACACAGGAGACGGAGGAAAGCAATGAGTTCTCGGCTCATTAGCAGCCTTTAGACTGTTTCTGCTGAAACGCTCGGAGCCAGCAGAGCTGCGGCCCCTCCTCACCTGGCCTTCGTCCCTTCATCTCGCCTCACCTGTTCAGTGCCCTACCTCGGCCTTTAAACAAGCAGTCCTGTGAGTTTGGAGTGTTTGCTAGGCCGCAGTGGGCGTCGGTAAGAGACCGTGCGTGTTTGATTTAACAAGTAATGGTAATGAGCTGGTAATGTGGCTTCAATAATGAGCTGGACTGAAAGGACCTTGAGGTGTCGGATTGTTCTTGAACCAAATGTTGAGTTAATGAAGCTGATAATGATGTGAAGCGTACCGACTCCAGATGAAGGCTCTACAGAAATAATTGCGTGATCGTGCACTTGGTTAGTAAATCTTTGCAGAAATCTTTGCTCCTTTTGAATCAGCTTTTTATCCTTTATCTGAACAGAAAAGCAGGTTCAGATCTGCAGTTTGTTGGGAACATGTTGTCTGAGCTTTAAAGCTGTCAGTCATCATAGATCGGCCTACTCCATCTCAGAACTTAACTCCAGAGACAAAGCTGATGGATCACAGTTTAGAAGAATCTGTAGGTACCGATTTTTCCTACTGTGGTGTACGATAAATAGTGAAACACGATGCAGTGGGCGCCAGGAGTTTTATTGACTACATGTCAAAACATGAAAACCTCTCGGGTTTTATTTGGGCCCGTCCCTGGCTCCCAGCGCACGTTTTGTGCCTCAGATAATCATTTCTCATTCATCATCCCATCAGCCTCCAAGGAACGTCTTCACTACGCCAGTCTAATGGATCTGCTGTAGCCTGGTTCCTCCATGCTGGATCTTTTTTCTCTCTTGCTTGAGATGTGAAGTTATCAAACACGGGTCGTATATAACATGGCCTCACTCAGCTTGAGTCAACAGTAATTTAAAGAGAGCATGATGGCAGCATTGTTTGCTCAGGCCACTGGGTGTCTGTATCAGAGCAGCAGCCAGGAGGTCCTTTCGGTTGGTTGGATGCTTCACGTGTAAACGCCAATCCTTTGTTCCCACACCCTTCAAGGTGTTTGCATGAACACAGATCCACTAAAGCACCACAGTAATGGTGTCGATTATCTGAGGGCAGAACCTTGTTCTCCCTTCACTGCAGCTTTCTGGGGATTAGAGCTGCCTGTTTCCTCTCAGGTGTCTATAATACAGTCCCCTGTAGGGACGCATGCCGCATAAAACAGCCTCCTTCACACGGCCATTAACCACCGCCCGGTCCCCCTCCCTGGCTCTGCTGAGCGAGGGAGCTGAATGGCAACAGGACGGGGTAATAAACGCAGATGTTAGCGCTGTCCTTGGGTGGGACCTGAGGAATAATGGGCTCTTTTTCCCCACACAGTCACAAACATCCACTCAGAGAAAACTTGGCTGGGCTTTGCTGAGTTTGGTGCCTGTTTATGCTAAAAATGTAAAGCTCTTTAAAAGACTCTGCCAATTAGAAATAGCAGGGACACTTGGAGATGGGAAAGGACAATGGTTTTTATTCAAATCCAGATTATTGAGCAAACAGGCAGTCATTGTGCGTCCTTTAATCGATCCACCTGTGCACTCTGGGAGTGGACAACAACAACCTGCTTTACCTCCTAGTTAAGCCTCAGATTTTGAGATCTGCTCTGATTAACGGTAAGCAGCTTATTTCTGGTGAATAGTCCCATATTTCACGAGGCAAGGTGGGGAGATTTTTGGATTAGGTGCCTGCAACAAAACAAAAACATCCACACATTTTCTGATCTTCTAAAACATTGAGACCCTGCATAATAAAGTCAGATTGTCCTAACGTTCAGTTCCTATTTGCAACCAGCTAAATAACTGTATTTTATTTTTTGTAATATTTACTAAAAACAGCAAACTTCTCTGAATGAAGCTTTGAAATCAGTGTGATAAGCTATGTGAAGTTGCTAGCACACCATTATGTGACAACTGTAAAATGACTATCAATAAAGGCATACGAGTAGGTGTCTGGATTTGTCCATGTAAGTCAGTGGAAATAAACAAACGACAGATTTTCATCTGTAAAAAAAAAATACAAGTTACAACTTTCCAACAATAAGAGGACATTATAAATGTATAAATAAAAAATCATCAATTTACAGGTAAGAATCTCCAACCTCTGAAGCTGTTTCACTCCTCACCAGCTGATGGCAGTAATGAACATGAAGGTTAATTACTATCCCGGTAACTGTGTTCGGATTCATCGCCGGCGTTCCTGCTTTTTTTTTTTTTAAGTCTTTATTATTAATCTTTAAAACAATAGCATTGTACATCAACGAAAGAATAGAACAAACAGATAACAGCAAAAATATATACAATAAAATACAAATATATGCCAGGGAGGATTTAAATAAAAAAAAAACAGAAAAAAGAGAAACAATGTCAAGAAAGTCATTTGGGGAGAGTTAAAGGATATTAAATTTGTGTAACAAATGTACCGTTTTTATGGCTTTTAGGTTATCAGAAGACTCAATGAGATTAATGTACATATTCTATTATTTAATAAAGATAGAGAATAAAGGTTTGCTATTGCTAAACTTATGTATAAAAAATTTAGCAAGAAGTATAATAAGGTTGATAACAACGTTCCTGCAGGCCGGATCTAATCGGTCGGTTACATCATAGCGCCGCGCCTCGGCCTGTTCGGATCGCTGGACTCCTTCCTCTGCAGCCGATAAATGCAGCCTTGATTTGATCCGTTTTGAAGGACGGATCCCGTGTTTCCTACGCAGCCTTCGTTTTCCTGTGGTTCATTGCGATTTAAAGAAAGCCGGCTGCTCCATGTTCAGAGGAAACTGAGATGAACAGCGGTGAATGTCAGAAATGCAGTTTAATGTAATAAAATTAAGTGAATAGTTCCGTCTGAAATTAATGAAAATATATTTTAAGGTTCTGGAGTCAGATATGTGATCTGATCTGAGATCTGCTGCTGAAGCTTCTCGACAATTAAATTAGCAACAGAGCAGCAGGA
This sequence comes from Jordanella pulchra, assembly GCA_034780135.1. NCBI lineage: Eukaryota > Metazoa > Chordata > Actinopteri > Cyprinodontiformes > Cyprinodontidae > Jordanella > Jordanella pulchra. Next base: position 29,172 of record JAUZNJ010096470.1, read on the forward strand.
AGTAGTTCAGCATCCAATCTTTGACTGGTGGATCAACTGTTACGGTTGCTAGGCAACAGAGTGTACACTGAGGGAGGAGAAGGATGGACCTGTTTGGATCCAGAGCCATGAGTCTTCCAGCCTCCTTAATTTCAGGGCCCTAGAAGGATCCGGTCCAGGTAGAACCGGGTCCTTAGAAGACGCAGCCCATGAAATCGAACACAGCAAAGGAGGAGGAAGATGATGAAAACGGATCCTCTTCCTCTTCTCGTCTTTTGATGGTGCGTTATGTGCACTGCTGCCACAGCTGGTAAGGAGTGTAACAGCTTTATCAGAGGAAGTTGATTTTTACTTGTACGTTTGGGATTTTAAATCTAGTTGTAACTTGCATTTTTAACATCTCATCTTGTCTTTTCATGGATGAAACATCTGAAGTTACATGGATGCATTTATAAGTTGCAACAAGGACCAAAGACAAATCTTAAGTCTAATGACCTATTTACAGATTCAGACACGAACGCATCCCTTTCTGTAGACGTTATCTGACCCCCATTATCTGTGTTTTTATTCCTGTATAAAGCTAGAAATGTCCTGCTCTCTCTGGTCTGCTTCGGATGCTCCACCGTGTCCTGTTCCCTCCTCAGGCTAAAGTCAACATTAGTGTAATTGTGTGATCCAGTCTCTGGGGTTCAGGAGGCCCATTGATGGCAGCTGGATGTCTGTTAATGATGGCATGGAAGTGGGAGTATTTTGCTTCAAAGCCCCACCCACAGCCTGTGGATGTCTTTGTCTGAAGGAGGATGTGGGAAGGGGGACATTTGGACGGATGGCAGGACATCCATCGATGAATCCTGTCCAAACACTTTGTGTTTCTATTGTCTGTATTTAAACATTTATCCAACGTTCCCCAAATCCCTCCTACTGGATCTGCATGACTTCAGCACTTCCATTAAGCCCATTAATCCCGCCCAGGCAGCCCCCTCTGTCCCTCCGACTGTCCGGCCTCTTCTGGCCTCCCTGCAGAGCTGAACGACGACCATTATTACTGTGTGCATTAACTTGGATCCACCATGCTGTGGCGCTGCTGAGCTCATAGAATCTGTCAGTATCATTCCAGTTTGTTGGTTGATTATTGAAACCCTGATGTCTTCTTACAGATTTTATTGTTGCACTGCTGTGAATGTGGACATGGAGGCAGGTACCCAATCAGCTCCAAGAGTTGCACTAAATGTCTCTCCCTTTGCAAACACTTTGTAAAAGGAGGCTTTGAACTCAAACTGAACTACGTGGATCAGTCTGGTTCATGACAGCTTACAGCCGCTCTAGGAAGTGACTCTGGAGGAGCTGCAGAGATCCACACAGGGGTAAAAATCTGTTGACATGACGACCAGTAGTGGGTGGAGGCGTTATGGAAAGAGGAAAGCTGCTGTCAAAAGAAGGTCCAGAGTCCAGCTTTCAGTAGCAGACATGAGGGAACAAAGCGAAGTCAGAGGAGACTGAAACTAAGCAAGTTTGTAGCAACTTTTAAAGAAGCGAGACGAACCCTGAACATCGTCCCTAACGGGCCACACCTTCACCTCAAACAAACCATCCTCAGCCAGAGACGGGAAGCGTTTCCAGATCCGTCTGTCTGAGGCGTGAGGATTTTCTTCTTGCTGCGTTTTTATGAAGCGACTTTGGGTCACATTAAAATGCTGTAAGTTTGAGGATGAAGGTTGGAAAAGTTTAAAGCACAGAATGTGAAGTTGGTCAAACTGCAGAGCTTTCCAGAACATTCAGATCGTATTTATAACCTTTTACTAACTTCCATGTGTTGTGAGTAATCATCAAGTCTGCTGTTTGTTTTATTCTTTATTTTCCCCTAAGAAGCTCATTATCTTTGAATCTTTCAGTTCTTCAGGATGAGAAGCGTCTGTAAACAGCAGCATGTGGGCTCTGTGTAATTTAGCAGTGTGTCTAAGTGTTTTTCTGTGTTTAAAACTCATTTTTTATTCTCAGGGTAGTTTGATCTGTCTCTTCAGGTCTGTTCTTTTGCTCAAACTAGATCTTTTTTTGTTTTTTTTACAATGCATTGCACATACAGAAGAGGCAGCATGTAGGTATCTTAAACACCTTAGTTGCTGCATGAACCATGTTTATTGAAAATGTTAATTTCACTTTCTGGGGTCTGCTTTCTGTTGTTCTCCCCTCCAAACTTGTAGCCCAACATGCATCTTAATTCATAAATTAGAAAGATGATGATTTCTTTGTAAAGTTTTATTTTATTTATGAGTTTATGATTTATTTTTTCAGCTCTAACTGATCCAATCTATTGATTGAGCCGTTCGGTTTCATCACTCTGCAGGTTTTCTCGATCAGCTCTTTGATTTGTCATTCATTTCATCTATGAAGCTTATTTTCTTTTGTTTTCTCACCATTCTGCGGTTTGTCTGCTCGTCTGTATCAGGCTACAGCCCCCCCCATCAACACCCGTCTCTCATGCGTTCTGTTTGGCTGCATGTTTGTTGTCCTTTTTCTATTTTTTTTTTGCACGCTTGGTTTCTCTGAGGTTGGAACGAGTTAACATCACACTTTCTCTTCTCTCCTTCTGTTTGTTAATCATGTCTTTGTTCTTTGTTTGCTCTCTGCAGGGGATGTGCTCTTTCAGATGGCTGAAGTGCACAGACAGATCCAGATCCAGCTTGAGGAGATGGTGAGCATGTGGTGATGGTGTTGCTAAAATCAGCTTGGGATTGGGAGCCAAACAGATTGTGTCCTTTTTGCTTAATGACGTGAAATATTGGACATCTGAACGCAGCCTTTTATCAGGCAGGAGCTCCACTTCAGTAGGATTTGGAAACTGAAGCTGATTATATGTAATTTAAAAAGATTTCAGACTGAAACTGTTCTGATGTCGGTTCTTTATCCAAATCTGAGAGAAAATTGGCCAATTTTGGAGACATTTGCAGTAAACATTCAGCTGATTTACAGATGTTGGATCCAACCTTCAATCTTTTCCAAATTCATTTTGAAGTCTGTTTGCAAATGTTCTCGTTCTGTTGGATAATTGGCTGCTGATGCAACGATGCCTCCTTTTAGAGCAACACTAACCACCAATCTGCTTTCTGGGAGGCTGTTTTAAGCAGAGACTCTCATTTAGTTTTCAAATCTCCAAATAATACCTTTTTATCTTGTTTTCTGTTGATGACAGCCTCCAACACACAGGCTTTAAAACTCCTGGTTTTCATCTGAATCTTGAGTTGACCTGAAGATGGAAACACGGTGGTGGCAGCGTCATGGTGTCCCTGTCCTGGATGGGGTTGATAACAGGACAGCATCTCTGCTGCCGAAGCAGGATTTTAATTTGGGGATTTTTGGCCAAATGTAGTTTAATGTTTATTAAAGCAGCAGGTGGTTTTTTCCCAAAGGATGGCGTCCAAGCATGACGCCGCCGCTGGGCGTCACTTTGTAGAGGCTTTTACTTCTGATCAAACTAATGACGGATATTAAACTGAAATCCTGATTGACTGGAGCTCATGTTTCTCATTGAGAAGCAGCTGATTTATTTCTCCCTCTGTGACCTTCTGGGTGTTTTCATCGGCCCCCAGCTCAGACGCTCCGTCCTCCTTTTAAAAATGCCTCCTCAGTGGTTTCCAAAGGAACTGTCTGAGGTTAGTTTTATGCTGCGTTTCTGTGGGTTATTGCTGAGCTTTCTGTGTTTGTTTTGCAGCTGAAGTCTTTCCACAACGAGCTCCTCACAGAGCTGGAGAAGAAGGTGGAGCTGGACGCGCGCTACCTGAACGTGAGCGTCCCTCCTTCCTATGATCCTAACCTTCAGGGTGACCCTTGGCCTCCGAGTCTCAGAACCATCTGAGCTTCTTTACATTTCTTGGTTTTGTTTTACGGTTCGGTTCCTGCCTGTTTTAGGCTCATCATCACTTTGATTTTACAAACCTGCTGCAACCTTTTGTTGATCAGCAGCAGGCGGCGTAAATTCAGAAACCAAATTAAAAAAAAGCAAAATAATCCTTTAATAACCAGCCTGTTTAACGGTCTGTTGGCCTCATGTCTAAACAGCCATTAAATCAGTTTAAAAGATGAAGGATTGATCAGATGTTTCTCACTTCAGCTTGTCGATCAGGAATGAACAGCATTTATTAAAGCTTGTATCTCTGTGTAACCATGGAGATTATTTTTATAATCAAAGTCAAACTTTTATTTGGATTTAATTTAATATGTTGGTTTGATGCAGTTTAACGTCCGCAGCAATAAACATCCAGCATGTTTTTCTGCACTGAATACTGAGAAAGTATCAATGCGCAAAAACAAACATTCATCAGTTTAGGAATGACCTAAAATATTAAATTTTCTTTGTTTTTCTGTTGTGTTTTCAACCGTCCCTTTAAAGCCCTTTAAAAGAACAAATCAGTTTTTTTCCTCTCATCAGAGCATTTAGCAGTGGAGCCAAGAGCTCTGAAACAAACACACTGTTGATGTTGGAGTGATATATCCTCTGTGCAAGCACTGCTGTGCCCCTGCTGACTTTGTGCTGCCCCCATCAGGCGGCGCTCAAGAAGTACCAGATGGAGCACAAGAGCAAAGGGGAGAGTCTGGAGAAATGCCAGGCGGAGCTGAAGAAGCTGCGCAGGAAGAGCCAGGGCAGCAAGAACCCTTCCAAGTATGGAGATAAGGAGATGCAGGTCTGTCCCGATGATGCAGCACATAAAACACTGTTCATGCAAACATTCACTCTGCTTTGGTTCATCAAAATAGTCCTAAAAAAGCAATGACTGCGGTTCGTAAATTAAATCTGGTTGAAGAAATGTTGAACCAAACTGTTGTGAGGATGAAGCCTCAGCAGAACCTCCTGCTCTGCTGGGCGCCGTGCAGAATGGCGGCGGACGTAGCCGATGTCTCTGCTGATGCGGTGGCTGTTGGAGCCGAGGTGTAGTTCGGTGCTCCTGCTGAAGGTCGGCTCTTCTGCCCAGTGAGCCTCATCCGTTCTTCATCCCTCCAGCTGAAAAGCATCAACTGACTCCATCTAAGCGGCCGTCAGATGTTCTCTGTGTTTTCTTTCATGTTTTTAATCTGGACTTTTGTCTGATGGACTTTATCTGGTTAAATGTTGATCTACAGTAGATGGAGACCATGTGACGTTGTTCTAAAGGTGATGAACTTTATCTAGATGAAAGGATTAGATTTCGTGATAAAGCATCAGACGTTTTATTTCTCCAGCTCCAGTGGTTGAGCTCTGAATGCACACAGCAGCATGCAGCTCATTTCTGCCTCGTCTGAACATGATGTGTGGAGAACAACACAAATAATTAAAGAGGGATTGTGGGACTTCATCTGCTGCCATCCTCTCTGCTGTCAGCAGGCTGCTTTCTTCACAGCTAATTATTCTGTCATCTGCTTCTATTTCCTTTATAAAATCCATGTTCCTTTATAAAGATCCCAGTGCATGAAGCACTTCTTTAATCCTGGCTGTTTGTAGCAGATCTATTAAATGCAGATGCATGGAATCTGCATAGTTGTGTGAACTCTGGACCACAGAGAGCTGTGACTTTAAATCGGTTCCGATGTTTGAAGCAATGAACACGGACATATTTGAACAGATCCGGTGGCGTGGCGCCGTCAGCAGCAGGGGAGGCGATTACTGTCTAATTGTTAGTGTTTCTGCAGAGCTCGGTTGGTTGAGCATGAAGGGGTCGGCCTGGTGGTTGTTCCAACCAATCGATAGCTGGATACAGACTGAAGAGCTGCGGTGTGGAAACATTTAGGCCTAAAGTGCATCGGCCCCTCCGGGCTTCGGCGGTTTATTGAGTGTGAAAGCTGCTGGTCTCTGCTCGCCGTTCGATTCTCTCTGCCTCTGTTGCTGCAGAGGTTCTAGTTCTGTTGGAAGCTGGAGAACAAGTGAACGTCCAGGATGAGAACGCTGTAATTACAAAACACTGGAGGTTATTTATAAAGTATTTATTTTGTTCTAGCTAACTCTTTGTCTACATTCTCTACACGGGGTGCAGACAGACACGCCGCCTCGTATTGTATGCTAGCCATTTCAGGCGCTAACATGCAGCAGCAGAACAGAGCTGACCTTTAGAAAGAGCAGAAGGCAGCATGGGGGTTTGGTAGAAGTGGGTTTTTCTGCACAAAGCTTTCAGGCTTTCCTTTAAACTCTATATAATCAGACTATGTGCTTCAAATACTGCTCACTTCAAGAGCTTTCACTCTGTCCAACTTTTATTTGGCTGCATAGCAACAAGACTTGCAGCTGCATTTCCCATGTTTGCATCCAAGATATAAGACCTATTTGTTACTTGGTGAAACGTTGACGCCTGCAGTCTGTGACTCGATCATAATCAATAACTGGTCTGATGCGGCAGCAAGAACTGGACGATTTTTGGCCTTTCTGTTCCAAAGGTCAAAGGTCTGCACCGTCCCACCCAAAGAGCAGCTAAGTTAAACACACTTAGAGCCACAATAGTTGAATGATCTTTTAAAAAATGGAAACTCTGGATCATTAACAAATTAACACTAAAAGTAATTTATTGTTTTTTTTCAAGGAGAAAATCAAGTTTGTCAAAAAGAGGATGGATACGTTTCTTCTTTAAGATGTTAGGATTTAACTATGATACTAAAACTGTTTCTAACCAAATGTTTAATCAATAACTTTTAGCGTCATTCTACTTGGATGACAACATTTTTTATATCTACCTAACTGTTCGAACTACTGGTTTAGCCAAAGTTATCAGGAGCTGCTGAAGGAGCCTCTGGACCTACTGGTGTATCAGATGAATGCTGAACCCAGGGCAGGCTTCTCCACATGTAGATCTGCCAGGGCCCAGATATCAGTTTTTATTGTGCATCTTCTCTTTAAATTGACCAACGCTGCGGCTCATTACCTTCACTTAGTCTTAGCTCACCTTGCAGAGACCAGAGCTTGATCAGTTCAAACGACACCCAGAGTCCAAACTCTGCTATTTATCTTAATTTTCCAGCTGCTCATCGTAGGAACTTTGCATATGGCGGCTCACTGCTTCGACATCCCTCCGAGGAGGCGGGTCCTATCTGGAGAAAACATCCCAACACCTTCTGCAGGCTAATCAGGGAAACCTCTCTGAGGTCCGTCTCCCTGCTGACATGTTTGCTCTCAGCAGAGCTTTTTCATCCTCCTTGAAATGCTGATTGGTGCCTCTGTCAGCAGGACGCAGCTGCAGAGTCAGATTTATAGTGATGAGGAAGCTGACTGGCAGCAGGAAAAGGCCAGTTGGTATCTAAATATATCAGCTTCATGGAGGACTTCCATGCTAAACGTATTGATTTGCTCCTGATGAGTCCTGTGGATCTTCATTAAACGCTCCCAGCTGTTCTCAGCCTCACGCTGGGAGCTGATGGAAGGGAGTCGGTAGTTTGTTCTTGGCTGACAGCAGCTGTGTGGTTTCAGGAAGGTTTGCTCCTGAACGCAGCTCTTCCTTTTTCACCAGCTGGATTCATTGGTTGCCTCCATCTTTCACTGCTGTGGCCTTTTTAAAACGGCTCGGCTGGATGAGGAGCTGCTCTACGACCCAGTCACCCGTTTCTCTGTTCAAACGAGTTTCCTAAAACTCATAGGATGTCGTTTCCCTGTGAGTTTTTACGAAGTTTTGTTTGACAAAAAAGCAGCAATAATCTGACTGCCTGCTTTTAATCACCAAATGTGAAGCTTTTACTATTTATGTGTGAGTCCTGCTGGGAGTTTCTGTGGGTTTTCAGCTGCTTTGAGTAAAGAGTCACTTTATTTATTCTGAGTGAATTTCTGACCAAGAAGCTGTGCTAAAAGCTTCTTTAAAATCCCTCCAGGAACGTCTCTCTTTTTTTTCCCCATCATGAATCAACCCTTTAAAAGGTTCCTGTCGACTCTGCTGGGTTCTGCAGGAATTTAGATTCTTTTAGATCTAACTGCTATCTTATTACTAAGCCATCGAACAGCTTTGTGTTATTGCAGATGTTGTATTCGTGTGTCCTGCACCTTTTCTCCTCTAAATCATTTCGATTGTTTTCCAAACTTCAGCAAATCTGTCTTAAAAATGATATTTGAAACCTTTACAAAGTTGATTGACCCATTTTAACCAAACATATGAGTCAGCTGTCGTGCATTAATATGTTTTAGATGATTTACGTTACTGCTTTGATAGATAAAAACGTAAAGTTTTCAAAGAAAAGATTTTCTGTCACGATATTAATGGTTTATTCAGGAAAGCATCCTGTGTTTAGAACATTTAGTGGAGAATCTGGTTTGACTGATTAGTTTTTACATAACTGACTGAATATATCTTTTTTTATTTACTTAAATGATTGATTGACCTTCTGTGTTTAGATAGGATGTAAATGAGGCAGTAAAACCTTAATGAATGTCTGCTCTGCTTGATTTATTCCATAATTAGCACTTCTGGTGTTGCTCAAAGTGTGATGGTGATTATGGAGCATTGCTGGATGACTCCAGTCACTCTATGGATCCATTTCCTGCCAACGATTAGTTTTAAATGCCCTTAGCTGTCCGCTCCATGTGTGAGCAGCTCGCTGCCATGAACTGCTGAGGAAACTGATCACTGCAAACAAAAGGAAGCAGCTTTTCTCCAGGAAATGATATTTTTCTTTGATTTAAGCTTCTAAGAAAATCTGCTGATGGACCCGTTATTTTATTTCATATCTTTAATATCTAACTATCGTTTCCTTTGAAGATCCTCTTATTTACCAGTTCAAACTAAGAGAAAATACTCTGATTAGTTTTTTGCATTGTTTATTAAAATCCTCAGTAGCTGATGTTAGATGAAGCTGTCGGTAAAATCTTGTGTTCTGCTGCTCGTCTCCAAACATTGACATTTCTGCTTCAGCTTTCCAAGCAGGCCAGGAAAGATAAAACATTTACGTCATCATTTAATCGCTCAGCTTGAAAAGACTGATTCACCCTCTTCACCAAATGCTTATCATGGCTCCTCGCACCAACACTGATGGTTTTCTTCTTCTGCCCAGTATGTGGAGGCCATCAGCAACAAGCAGAGTGAGCTGGACCAGTACATCGCTAAGGGCTACAAGAACGCTCTGTCTGAGGAGAGGAGGAGGTATTGCTTCCTGGTGGACCGCCAGTGTGCCGTGGCCACCAACAGCAGCGCCTACCACAGCAAGGTGAGAACTAGGGGGGGGGTTGGGTCGTGGATCCTACCAAAGGTTCAGGAAAGATTTGACCTGTTCATTTATTGTTCCAGAAGTAAATAAAGCAGCAACACCAAACTGTTTGGGTTGAGTAACATTCCTGGATGTTTCCACGACTGTCTGGATAAACAATCACTTTCTCTCCTGTGGAATCATTTTTGTTTAAGATGCTCTATCTGTAGTGGAAGTAAAGATTTAAGGAACAGGAGCTGAACCAGATGATTAATGTGGTACAGAAATAGTTATAGTATTTCATGTTGTTGAGTCGGTCTGGAACATATAAACTTCATTAAATCACGATCATTAACTGAGCGCTTACTTTATCAGATCCCACCTCAACCAGTCAGGAGGGAACTTTCTGGTTATGTGTTTCTCACAACTGTATCCGTTACTCCAAGCCAAGTGACAGAATATCTGGAATCTAAAGTCACCATAGAGTCGGATCATTTTTTAATCTCAGATGACTGAGTTGCATTTTCTAGCTTTCTGAGTAATATAATGACTGGACCTGAAAAGTTTGTCTGATATTTACGGTTTTAAGATGTTGGGGAACATAAGTTTGTTAAAGTTCTTTAAATAGCACATTTAATATCAGTAAAGTCGTGTTTTTGCTAATCATTAATGTAAATAATCATAGACAAAGCTCAGCTGAAGCTCTGATAGTGGCTCATTATAACCAGTTTGAACTGCAACCAAACCTTCAATGCATGAACTGAGGGATTCAGAGGGAATATTTTAAACGATTTTATTTTCTGCTCTTTGATCACGATTCAACCATAAAACACCAAATTCTGGTCCAGATCATCCAACTCAGCCAATCAAAGCTCAGTATGATCATCGATGAGCTGCTCTGTCTTCATCCCTGAATGGCTACATCCTGTCTTCACGTGTAGAGACTGAGGAGGAGGAGGAGAGTGAAGAATGACCTACTTCTGCAGGAACACTTGGTTCTGACTCGCTGCGTGTGGGTGTGAAAGTGTCTGAATGAGTGATTGATAGACAGGAGGAGGAAGCAGAGAACACAAACTGCTGATGGGATGATTAAACATCAGAAAGGGATTAAATTAGCCGCCCAGCTGCCCTGATGCCACAAACAGCAGGAGGGCTTTTCTCTCCTGGCAAAAGATGCTAAAAAAAAAGCAAACCTGTCAGTTTCTTTGTGTTTGAGATATTTTTCTTTCTATAGTTGTGTGTCTGGGTCAGAGTGAGCCGCCGCCTCAGTGGGAGCGGTGCTGGTATCCACAGATGGATCTGGTCTAACGTTAGAGAAACTCAATATTCCTGAGCTGTACGGGAATTTCTGCTCAGGATGTCATCAGAAATAAACATAGAAAAGCTGCGTTTCAAGCAGCCGTAGATTAGTGCTTCATACGGCGGATGTTGGGTCATCTCAGCTGCACATCAGGGAGCTTCTGGTTCCTGCTGTGGACTGAGTGGCTGGTCCTCTGCTGTGGACTGAGTGGCTGGTGCTCTGCTGTGGACTGAGTGGCTGGTCCTCTGCTGTGGACTGAGTGGCTGGTCCTCTGCTGTGGACTGAGTGGCTGGTCCTGTGCTGTGGACTGAGTGGCTGGTCCTGTGCTGTGGACTGAGTGGCTGGTCCTCTGCTGTGGACTGAGTGGCTGGTGCTCTGCTGTGGACTGAGTGGCTGGTGCTCTGCTCTGCTCCCAGACAGAACATAATAAAGCTGATTAGAGGCACCGACCACCTACGCTCCACCGCCGCTATCTGACAGTCTATCAGGGGTCGCAGTGACTCATCGCTTTCACCAACAGCAAAGATCTTCTCAGGAAAGTTTGCAGAAACACAAAGAAACAGAACTTCTTGTTCTTCTGCCTCAGTGATGATTTGCAGAAACAAAGCGAAGCCAAAACTTCAAATCTGGTTGGTCAGTTTAAAAAGCGAAGTTTTGTGGTTAGTAGCAGGGTTTGTTTGGGGAATATGTTCCCACTGATGGTTCATTCAGTTTGTTGTTTTCTCTGTGTGACTGTGTGTTGATCCCAGCTGGCTCTGCAGCAGGACTGGCCTCGGCCTGCAGAGTTCCTGGACTCTGTTATTCCTTGATGATGGATGCAGAGGATGTCTTTTACATAACAGCCCTGCTGTATAATGCATGGATGAACTGCTGAGAGCCTGCGAGCCTCTTTCACATGTGATTCATCTCTCTGGCTGCGCGTCAACAGAATCTCTCTCCACTTCCTCCCAGTTTACCTTTAGACCCATTTTAAAACTCACCAATGACAATAATCCAAGGAAAGTAACTGGATGGGTTTGACGTTTGTTTTATTTTGTGGTTTTAGTGAAACTCCAGGTACATTTTTAAATGATATAAGCTTCTCTGTCTCTTAAACATCATCAGCGCTTCTGCCTCCAAACCATCCATCCAGTCATTGGGTTCATTTATCACCTGAGTGGTTGCTCAAAGATAATAAGTCTGTTGTTGCTGAAAAAAGGTTTGCTTCTTAAAAATTTCAGTCCGTCTGTTTGTTGATGTTTGTCATATTTCTCCTTCTGTATGAAAACCTGACTCTTTCTAATCGAAGCTTTTCTTCTTTAACAGCAAAACCAAAAATAAGATCAATTCAAAAATAAAAGTTAAACTTTTGGAAACTGTTTTTAACACAAGTCAAAGTGTAGAAATTCATTTTAATTTGCTTTCATTTAAATGCAGATTTTCTTAGAGTAAAAAAACATCCAACAAATAAAATATTTGCAGATGTTTTTTTTAAAGCAGAAATCATCGATATGATCCAAGCGGTTTCTGATGTCTTTGTGTTTCAGGGTAAAGAGCTTCTGTCCCAGAAGCTTCCTGTGTGGCAGCAGGCGTGCGCCGAACCCACCAAGCTGCCGGACCGAGCCATGTTCCTGGCTCAGCAGATGAGTGGAGCGGCCCTCCATCCCAGCATCTCCGAGCCCATCTCTGGTGCGAAACCTCTGCCGGTGCCTCCAGAGCTAGCCGCCTTCCGGGCCGGCGGTGCCATGGGACAGCAGGTCGGTTTCTCCTGCAACCTTTCTTTATATAAAGTGGAAAACAGGCAGCGTCTGTTTAAGATCAGACTAAACCAGTGAATGAAAGCTGAAAACAAAATGAACATCTTTTGGCTCTGAAGCGGAGAAAGCAGAGACGGTTTCTGAGTCATGGGTCGGTTCACGGCGGAACCGTATGGATGGAGGGAACCAAAGCTCTGCTCTCATTTCATTTGCTGATGCTCCTCTTTGAGCCTACAGCACTAAATATTCCTTCACTGTTAATGTTTAGAGACGGGAGGGAAAACGTGACGAACTGATGCTAAATGTCAACTGAGGAGCTTCAGTTTCTTCTCTGGTTCTTCAGGTTTCCCTCCTCCAGCACTAACAGCATCCAAACCCTGCAGATGCGCGTTCAATAACACCTTTCAGACATTTGTTTTTAGATGTGTAAATAAATGATTGGGATTAATGAAGCGTTTCTGACCAGCAGCCACTCGCCGCCTTCGTTATCTCTAATGAGCTGCAGGAAGTTATGCAACCGCTGATGTAAATGTGGAGGAACAAGCTTAATTACTGCCTGCCTGAATGGCTCGTTCACAGCGGCTGACGGAGGGAGCCATGCCGGTGATGAACGGCGCCGCTGGAGGCGAGGACTACCAGCAGTGGATGGAGAGCAAGGTGGCCCAGAGCAAGGCGTCCCCGCAGCCTCAGCGGCACGGAGCCGAGGTCTACTCCAACACCCTGCCTGTGCGCAAGGCCGCCCCCACAAAGAGCAAGACCCCCCTGTGTAAGGACACACACACAGCAGGTTCAGTCCCAAGGTTCCCCTGGGAAGATATCTGTTGAAATCCTTTACGACTGACTGAGGTTCCAAGTTCAAGAACTTTAGTAATCTGATTACATCTGATTGCACCAATATGGAGAGAAATATGTTCCAGGATTATTAAAAGCGAAGAACACATCTAAAAAAAGAAAGATTTAGAAAGTATGGCTTTAAAAAAGTATAAGAAGAATTTATGAGTAATTTATAAAGTCTATGCTGACGTTCAACCATGATATCTAAGGTTCAGTCATCCAGGTCATCATGGTCAAGCTCTGAACGTTTAGGTCAATGATTTGGATTAAAATCATGCTTCTACAGGTTGCTGTCTTTACAGATTTTATTTATTTATTAGTATTTTTATTCCATTTGTTGTTCAGGACACTAAGTTTTAGGGTTTCTTCTTTACAAATCCTATTTTAAATGCTGTTGCTAACGTCCAGCAGAGCAGAGTAATTTCTATTGGTCGACCCACAGAGTAAAATCCGTAAAACTGGATCAGTAAGGAATGCGAACCCTATAGAATCTGAGAAAATGAAGGTTGAACCTTTACCTACGTTGCTCACAATCCCTTTCTATTGAGCAGTTATTCAAAGTTGTTTTTTTTCTGTACATGAAACGGCTCATCAAAGGAGTTTAATAAACAGATCGTGTAACGACCAGGAAGCCGCTAACCTTTCGAAGCGAAGCCTGCAGGTTTAATAACGGGACCAAACAAGTGTCAATGTTCAAAATGAGATGCGGCTCTAGTGCAAATAAATGAGGGGAGCCTGTGAATCACTGTAGAAACAAGTGAGGAAGAGGAGGCGTAGTGACCGCAGCACGAGTTGGTGTAAAATGCTCCCTTGGTTTCCAGTGGAGACCCGCACGCTGCCCCGCTCCAGCTCCGTGGCTGCAGGTCTGGAGAGGAACGGAAGAACCCGGGTCCAGGCCGTCTTCTCCCACGCTGCCGGAGACAACAGCACGCTGCTCAGCTTCGCCGAAGGCGACGTGATCACCCTGCTGGTGCCTGAGGCCCGTGACGGCTGGCACTACGGCGAGAATGAGAAGAACAGGATGTGAGTCCACTCTGGGTTTGATGCATGTCCACTTCTCTCGTTCCTTATTTTCTGGTTCCTAGCAGCAGATTTCAGCTGAAGTTGATGAACAGACAGACTGGTAGTAACTGTGAGTCGTTGCTGCTTCCTCCAGGCGGGGCTGGTTTCCTTTCTCCTACACGCGGCTGATCTCTGACAGCAGCGGCGACACCATGAGGCAGCTTCGAGTTCACAAGTAGGTGACGTTTGATGTGTTTCCCTTTGACCCTGAGCCTCTGCAGAGCGCCGCCATTTTTACCATCAATGCTGGAAGTCCAGCTCAGTTCTTAATTCTATCGAGTTTTAAAATCTTTTTTTGCTAAATGATTTTATTTTGACGAGAAGAGAATCCTGAATGTTCCTTCGTTCTGACCTTTTCTGATGACTTCCGCCTGTAGAGATGCTCTGAAAACGGATCCGTTTTCTGGATCCTCTTTAGTTTTATTAATAATTTCAAATAATTCCCGTGCAGCGGCGCTCCTGCTGGTTTTTAGCAGCACTTAGTAAACCTCAGTGGTCGTATCTCATCAAGATAAAGTGTGACCCCTGCAGGACGCTCCCGGTCATTAACTGGCTGCAGGAAAACAGGTTTCCAGTTTTCTAACTTTCCCTTCTGTGTCACCAGCCTCCATCTTGGGAAAAGCAGCAGCACCGGTAACCTCCTGGAGAGAGAAGACATGAGTCTGCCCGGCCCGGATTACGGCACTCACTCCCGAATGTCTGCACAGAGCACCGCCACGCTGCACAGACAGCAACGCCCCTACAGCGTCGCGGTGCCGGGCTTCCCACAGGTAAAGGTGCTGCAGTAACACGAGCGCCGCCATCATACAAACATCTAATGTCAGGCTAGGAGGTCAGGAGCAGAAGCCAAACCGACAGAATCGGCTCCAGCAAAGCTTCAGACCACGAGAACATTCAGCTGTGAGCTGCTGATGAACAATTTGAGGACTGAGAAAAGAGCCTTATGAAACAGTGGGGGGGGGGGGGGGGGGGGGGG
>JAUZNJ010096471.1:7495-21761 GCA_034780135.1 Jordanella pulchra
GATTCCTATCTTCTTGAAGCCCTTTTACCTGAAACACAATCTTACTTCATAAATTCTCTAGATGTGACTGGCTTTAAAGGCAATGCTAACATTTTATAGAAGAGACAAAAGTTTTCTCTTTATTTACATTAAAGCAGGGTTACTTTTTATTTGTAAGCCAAGCAGCCATTTGGAATTAGCTGACAAATGTTTCTATACGCTCCACGGTGGAGCAGTGTGTAGCACTGTTGGCCTGCAGTAAGAAGAATCGATTCCCGGCCCGCAGTCTTACTGCATAGCATAGCATATTCTCTCTGTTCATGCGTGGGTTCTCTTTGGGTAGTCCAGCTTCCTGCCACAGTCCAAAAACATGAGTGCTAGGTTAAATGGCATCTCTAAAATTGTCCGTGAGTGTGTTTGTGCATGGTTGCCCTGCAACAGACTGGTGATCTGTCCAGGGTGTACTCTGCCATTCACCCATAGTCTGCTGGAGATAGGCACCGCCCCCACAGTGACCCTGTCGGTATAAGCAGAAGAAGATGGATAGACAGATGTTTTCTATATTCAAGTCAGCGATTCAGAAGAATTTTAAACTTTTCTTATTAAATATCTGGCACTAACATTTCTCAACGCAATTTCCTTTCAAAGATTGTAATAGACAAGTTGGTTCACAGTTAAACTATAATTTCTTTATCCTTTTTTTCAACTGGTGCTTTACATTTATTACAAAAAACAGCCACCACTGGGTGAACTGTAGAACCATATTGCACTGCGGCCTCATCTGGGTTTGAATCCCAGGTGTGGTTTTTCTTTGTCATTTTACATGCAGGTAGTCTGACCGCTTTCAACCATCCAAAAATATGCATGCAAAGTTAGATAGCCACTGATATTTGCCCTCGGTTGTGAGTCTGTCTCCAGAAGTCAATTGAAGAGGCAACTGGAGAGACTGAATTGTAATAAGTCACCAGGTCCAGATGGTGTCAGTCCCAGAGTCCTGAAGTTCTTTGCAGAGCAGTTCTGCTGGATTCTACAGCACCTCTCCAACCTTAGTCGGATCCAAGAGACAGTTCCAGTGATGTGGAAGACCTCCTGCCTCGTTCCGAAAGAAGATTCAACCAACACTCCACTGACTATAGACCTGTTGCTCTGACATCCCACATCTTGAAGGTCCTAGAGAGACTTTGATTGGTCCACCTGATCTATAAAGCAAGTAGCTCTCAGGACACCCTGCTGTTTGCTTATCACAGTGGAATTGGGGTTGAAGTTCTTTGATTGCTCCAGTGCATTTATGATTCAGCCTGACTTACTTGGTGAGAAACTCCAGAAGACTCAGGTGGAGGCATCAACCATTGCCTGGATCAAAGACTACATGACAAATAGACTACAGTTTTTTAGACTTAAGGGTCAACTGTCTGATTAATCAGCAGAACAGGAGAACCACAGGGGACAGTACTCACACCGTTCCTTTCTACTTTGTACATCAGATCCATTACAACATCTACATCTGCATAAATACTTTGATTAGTCTCCAGTTATTGGCTGTATCAAACATGAACAAGATGTTGAGTACAGAGAGCTGGTAAACAGCTTTGTGGCACTGTGTGGAAACAATCATCTGATCGGCAGCGGGTAGTGCTGTTGCCTTGCAGGAAGAAGGTTCTGGGTTCTGTCCCCGCTTGGGGTCTTTCTGCATGGAGTTTGCATGTTCTCCCCTCACATGTGTTGGTTTTCTCTGGGTACTCCGGCTTCCTTACCCCAGTCCAAAAACATGACTGTTAGGTTAACTGGCATCTCTCAATTGTTCTTGGGTGTGTGTGTGTATGCACACGGTTGTAGGTGTTTGTGTGTCTATGTGTTGCCCTGCGACAGACTGCCGTCCTGTCCTGGGTGTACCCCGGCTTACATCATTAGACTGCCGGCCCAACCGCGACCCTGATGGACCAAGCGGGAGAAAATGGATGGGTTACTGCAACATTAAATTTTTCTTTGGAATGAATGAAGTATTTTTTAAATGAATTAAGTATGTACGTACATTTGCCCATGAGTTTCTGTCACCTCTGATGAAGAGGCAGACAGATGTCCCCATCTCCTCTTTATTAACCTCTTGAGATAGACAGCATGCTTAGATATTAATGCTTTCCAACTTGTCTGCATTCCTTTTAAATGAAAACCACCAAAGACCACAGTTTATTATCCACTTTTTGTCTACTATTTTTCTGCTACGAACAAACATTGACAATGCCATCTAAAACCTGAGCCTGTTGTGTGAGATAATGATATTTCTATAATAGCTCTAATTAAACAGATTTTTTAAGAGGTATTCCTGAAACCTTAGGAATGTCCACCCATAGGAATCCTGTACCTTTATAAGATCAATAAGTAATGCAATAGATGGTATACGACAGTGACTCGTTATTCATTTGGAGACAAAATATATTGGTATTCATTGATTGCAGTTAAAAAAAAAATTATTAGACTGTTAGATTTGATCTGATTCCAACATTCTGCAATAACCGGGTAAATACATATTGTTAACATGGTTTCATAAATGAAAAAGATCTTTAAAATATTGTGTTCATTTGAAAAGGTTGTTTTTGCCTCCTTTTCTACTCCTGTGCCATATTTACCATTGGCTTGTAGCAGATGGTATTTTTACCCCACAGACATTTAAAATAACTCCAACAGTTCTGGTATGGAAAATGCAATGCTTAATTTAGATTTACAGTACATAAATTCAGGGTTTGACTAAGGGTCATATCTATTTATATCTGTTGTTGTGTAGTCATATTTTTTAGCAATTGGATAACACTTTTTAACCCATCTCATTAGTGCTTTAGAGACATGAGATCTTCAAATGTAATGTTTCATGCTTGTCATCCACAGCCCGTGCCAAAGATAAGGAACAGATTTACAGCCAAAAGCTCTCTGTCAACACAGCCTCCAGAAGTCCCTTTGAGGAATCATGTCACCCAGAATCAGAACCTGGGCTGCACCAGAACAACCGTAGAGTCTGAGATCTCCTCTACACCATCAGCAACAGAGAGAAAACCCACCACCAACATGCATCCGGTAAAGTTCCAGGAGCTGAGGCCATTAGTGGTTACAAACCTAAAAAGCCTCAAGAAGATCTTCCAGAAAAAGATGAGCAACCCACAGGAAAACGTGTATGAAGAGATAACTAAAGTACCAGGTGACAGCAGCGAAGTGGAGGAGAATGAGTACCAGGAAGTCACAGGGGATTTCACATGTGGTGGTCCTCCAAATTATCACATAGATGAGGGAGTAGATGATCCAAGTTTACCCCAGGAATACAGATCACCTCCACCCTTTGCTCCAGGCTACTGACACATTTTAAAGCTCCCCCTCATGTCTATGTTGAATATTGCACTGTAACCTTATTAAATAATGAGAGGCCAGTGGATCAATAAATATTAATGTGCAAGTTTGTTATCTGCTGAAAGAGGACAGACTCTATGTTTGTACACTAATAGGAGAGCCAGGCTTAAAACCCTTCATTGCTTTTGTCCTTTTGGCTCATAAAAACTCATGATGTGAATTAAATATTTGCCTCTCATTGTGTTTAACACACAAATGTATTTTTGAGGCTAAGAAAATAAGTTATTATGAAGTTATCAACAGCTGGTCTAAAAGAAGCAAATCAGTCTATAAGCTCTGCTTGGTTAAGATATTAAACAATTTTGGGTGTTTGCAGGCTGTAATTTTAAAATACAGCAACCAAAAAAACTCCAAAACAAGCAACTTCCCAGAGACAAAACTGGAGGACTAACATCATCCTTATACAACTGATACACCAAACAAAACTCCAATCCAGAAATAATTTGAGTTTGAACAATTATTTTGCACCTTCTAGACACAATTTCTTTTTTTTTTTACTAGATCACCTATAAAGAAGTAAAGTAACTTGTAAATAATGCTGTTGCTGCCATTTCTATTGCTTAGGCTTTCAGATGTTCCAGGAATGTTTTAAACTTCAGTGAAGTAACAAAATCCCAGTAACAGACAATTGCATGGATCTTATATAAATTGTTGTAAAGTACTAAAGATTTATGAGTTATGTTTTAATAGCATCTGTTATTAAGATTATGTAATAAGCCTGGAAGAAAGAGAATGAATACTGGTCATACTGGTTTTACAGTCATAAATATGAGTTGCTGCAAACAGTTTCCATTGAGAATATCTGTATGTACTTTTGTCAAACACTATAACCTTTGATTAATGCTCACTTTGATGCGTGGACATAATATGTTTGCATTAATTAAAGCTTCTGACATATAGCTGCAGTGTTGTTAAATTACACTAATAAAGTCATTTAAAATATGCACTTTGATTCTTGCACTCTTGTTGCACTTTGTTTTTCAACAAATGGCATTTATCTGGGTTTGGTTTGTGGCATTTAATTAAACTTGGTCCATAATGACAATACTGCAATAAGAACGTGACTAGATTGTATGATTAAGTTAAAGAAATACTCATGTGTTTACAATTTATTTATTGCTTTCAATGAAACTTTAACAATACAAGGGTCAAGCAAAACACATTTAGTCATTAAATTATTTGAACTTAAGGCTCCCTGGTGAGCCATGAAATGTAGAACAGTTAGGCTTTTTACAACTCTGAGAAGGTGTGTGTTTTTAATTGTAAAAGCTTCATTGTAGATGTTGCTCAGGGTGTGTTACAGCTGTAAATATCTAAGCATGATGATAAAAACAAAGTTAGATTTTGAAACTTATTATGTAAAAAACCCTATCTATCATTGCCTGAAGGATCTGTACAGACTATTTTTGGTTCAAAATGTAATAATAATGACTGTAATAATCTAACCTGGGACTGACGTCTATGATATGTAACTAAATTCGGTAATATTACTTCAAACTGTAAGAAAATGCACTATTTCAAGTGAATTATAGAAATAAAGAATGTCAATGTTGCGTTTAAGGTCAGTCGGCACTTTTCTGACGCAGAGTCAAATGGGCTGGAGTCAGCTGTTTAACACCGCCATCCCTCGCTGTCTGGGTGAGTGAAACAATCATACGCTTCGCTGGGAGACAAAATTACGTCATTCGCAAAGACGTTGATTTTCGTGTCGGGATCAGCCTGCAGATAACTCACGGAAGTTGCGTCTCCACTAAAAACGCCTTTTAAAACTTTTTTGGAAACATTTTGTCTAAACTTCTTTACCTTGTGTTTTTTTTAACCCAAGCTAAACGATGTCTTTTGTCCCAGGTCAACCAGTGACTGCTATTGTGGTAAGATTGAGATTGGGGCCGTTTTTCATTGAACAACACTCTATTGTTCATTCTTTGACTAAAATCCTCGTTAGGGTTATTAGCTAAATATGTTAAACCATAAGTACTTTTACTAACGTCAAATAGTCTATGTTTATTTATTATCAAGATTTTCTTTGTTTAGCGAAAGTGGTAACATTTGTTTCAGTGTAGCCTAAATGTCTGATTGAAAATCCAGCTTTAGACAGATACTTGATAAATACTCTGGAGTTAGTATTTTAAAAAATATTATTTTACTTGGTCGTGACTTTTAAATACCATAGACATTTCTTATCAGGGGCGTCACCCCATAGGTGTGTGATTTCTTCCTAGTCATTGAACGCAACATAAGAGTTGCTTTATTTTTGGAGATCAGCAAAAACAATGGTAGAGTATTTAGGACTTTCTTTATTTTAATCTCTGGAGAAGTTGTTGTTTACCTAACGTTGGTTTCACCCATTAAATCTGAATCATTTGAAGAACTGAATCCAGAGCTGCAAACCATCATTGCTGTCTTTCATATCCTAATATATATTTGCTTTTTTTTTTTTTCTGTATTCATTTTTAAGATTTCGCAAGCTTTCCATGATTGTTTCAAACAACTCTAAACTATTCTGTATTTATATTATAAGAATGAGACAAGTTTTTTGCTTGTTTTATTCAAGATTTAAATTTTGGTTATGTTGAAGGCAAGTTTGCTTTTTCTGAACTTTTCTTTTTTTTACTTTTCCAACTTAAATCTATTAAAGCCTTTTGTCTTTATTTACCTGTATACTGCTGAAGTTGTTCTTTCTCTGAGTTCACCTCAGTGGTTTTCTACGGTGGTTTTTGGTCTGATGTGGCTCCAGAAGAAGGCTGGGATTTAAGTCCCCATCTAGTTCAGAGTGGGATGACTCTTTTCTGTGTTCATTTTTTGCTGCTAAACAATACTGTACCAGTCTGATTTCATTTTTCTACCAAGTTTGATCCTAGATTCATCTGTCCAGGTTAAGTTGAATCTTCTGCAGAGTTTATGAAAACTAGATATGTTTACATTTGTGATGCTGGAAGAGAAAAGGTTTTTACCCTCAAATATTACTCAAACAACCAGTTTCAAAGTTGCTTCTTATGATCAGTATGATGACATTTTAACCCAACTGCGCTACCTACTGCTGCAGTTTCATACTATGTCTTTTAAAGATTTTCCTCCTCTGTTACCATGCTGTTGTTTTTTTTCACAGCGCTAGTTGTTTTGTCGAGTAGATGTTTTCTTGACAACATATCCAACTTATAAAGTCCAACAACAATGTCTTTAATTACAAATCAAGTTTTCTTTTGAATTGTCACATCATATTTTTTTCCATTGCATAAACACTGAAGTCATGGATAACCAGTTCAATTATCCAAGAACTGAATCATCTTAAACTGTCTGTTTGTTTGCAAGGCTTTAAAAAGGAGAAGTTCTTAAGTTGGAAATCTTTACTCATTTGGCTGACTGACATCTCCAATGAAGTCATCTGTTGACTTCATTGTATTAGAGACTCATTGGCTATTCATCATTGGACGCACACAGCCTGTCTTTGTGTTGGAAGGGCTCTGGTGTCAGACTCATCCATCTGTCTGCAGATGATTGCCACTGTACAAGTAGAGGCTTCCTTATTAATGTTTCCATCTTCATTGATTAAAGTTACTAGAAAACAGCAAGAACGCAGTTATTTCAGTACTGAGCTACACAATGACACAACCTGGCAACATTGACGGAGCCTTCTGGAAGATTTCGTATGTCTGGATTAGTTTTCTTCTAAACTAAATAAACTAAATGTTTCTTTTTTTAACAGGAAAGAATTGAGATCCAGAAATTGCGCCAAGGTGAAAATCTGATCCTGGGCTTCAGCATTGGAGGCGGTATTGACCAAGACCCTGGGCAAAACCCCTTCTCCGAAGACAAGTCTGATAAGGTCAGAAAACGGTCAGAAAATATTTAAATATTTAGGATTATCCGCCGTTTCCCTGGGTGGGTCTTTAACGTTCATTTAAAATGTCTTTTCTTTTATGTGATGGAGACAATGGAAGGCATTAAAACAGTCATTTATTATTTAACTTTGCATATTCTGGTGAGCTGTAAATGAAAAACAGGCCCAAACAGAAAATGAATGGCCTCGTGTGAGAACATGCCAGACACAAATATGTGAGTGATGGAGAATATACTGCAGGTTTATACAGAACTGTTCATTACCTGAATTTTGGCACAATCTCTCTAAGCTGCTTCTGCTTATTCTGTTGCAGATGAATTGTAACTGATTGATTAAAAAAATTTTTTTTTTTTTTTTTTTTTACAAATCCAAAATGTATGACCTGCGTTCATTGATATTTATGTCAGAGCAGAGTGCAGAAACCTTGAGTAGAAATACCATTACTCATCATGTGATGGTGCTTAGGTGACAGCTTCAATCAGATACAAAACATAACCTGCTTTTATTTAATGTTGAAAAGTAACATTGGTTCAGCGATTCTTTAGTGCACAACTTGATGGTCTTAAGATCCTTTTCGTTAAAAACCTCAATAACAAGCGTGATAATGATAGCGAAAGATGAGAACAGCTCTAACAATTACTAAAAGAGGTCTAACAGATTTAGTAGAAATAATCAACCAGATGTCTGTCATGGTTCGAAGATAAAAAGATTAAAAAAATAAAACTCTGACTTTAGGGTAACTCTAACGATAAAATATAAATTGTGACAGACATGTGATCAATATTAGAGATGCATCAATCCAGTTTTCTTGGGAGATGTGGAGTCAACAAGTCCTCTCATCGGCCACTGAACCAGCTGAGTTCAATCTGTACAATTTAAATCACTGTGCAGATTGGACTCAACTGGTTCAGTGGCTGGAAGAACAAATATGGCAGAGATGATTGTTGACTCCACATCTAACCTCCTCTGCTGATACCTGGGCTGAGTGTATTGGCCGATATCCTATACTGATCCGATTCAACTGTTGAACGAATGAACCATATATCTTGCCGTGTGAGTGATAGCTTTAGCTATCACTCAAAGGTAATAAGTTGACACGTATATAAATATACTTTTATATTATTTATTGATAAATAGGCATAAAAAGGAAAGGACAAAAACAAACTTTCCATGTAATGTGCGCTGGACTGGATCTCAGATATCCAATCCAGCTGCGATTGGTGCATCTTTGATCCATATCAACTTAAATTCAGACTTTTTCTCCCTTGGTCCCTAATTTAAACCCATAAATCAACATCCACGAAAAAAAGAAAATCTATATTTATTGCTAACGATATTCGAGGGCTGATATTGGGATGCATTTTTCAGCCACATGGAATCTGAATTTGTCTCTCTCTTGTGATCTCCAGGGTAAAAAGTATTGAAGTATTCTTTCAGCCAGAAGTCCACAGTAAAGCAGGGGAACAGGACCTGCTCTTTGCTTGAACTTAAATTATCATAGTTTTCCACAGTTAATGTAGAAGGAAAAAAGTAGGAAGTCAAGTTTTAGATCAGCAATGGCTTCTCTCCTTCACTGACCTGAAAAACAAGCTGACATGAAATGTATTAAAAGAGTGTGTTTTTGTTTTCCTTAGGGAATCTATGTGACCAGGATAACTCAGGGAGGACCGGCAGAAGTTGCAGGGTTGAGGATAGG
This sequence comes from Jordanella pulchra, assembly GCA_034780135.1. Lineage (NCBI taxonomy): Eukaryota > Metazoa > Chordata > Actinopteri > Cyprinodontiformes > Cyprinodontidae > Jordanella > Jordanella pulchra. The sequence goes on from JAUZNJ010096471.1 coordinate 16,408, forward strand.
AGACAAAATCATGCAGGTGGGTAGTAAAAGCTTTTCCCACTAGATGCAAAAGCCACAAGATGGCACTCTTTTCCACTTTAAAGTGTTAGCAAGGAGTGTTAGCAATGTTTGTTTGACTGTCATTTGCAATTTATTCTCCTGGAGTCTTGAAAACTGTCCTTCTTCCTCCCAGGTGAACGGCTGGGATATGACTATGGTGACTCACGACCAAGCTCGTAAAAAACTGACAAAGAGGAAGGAGGACGTTGTGAGGCTATTAGTAACCAGAAAGTCCCTCGAAGAAACTGTTAAACAGTCTATGGGCTGTCATCCCAAACCGTGATCTAAGGGCATTAACTGTAGAGGCTAATGCAAGAGCAGCAAAGGAACGAACATTTTAATAAACACTAAACATTTCCTGTGGCCTTTAAACAACTCTCTCAATGCAAAGAAAGTTAACAGATAGAAGTCCTCTGATGGTTAAACATTTAGGGGCCTTTTCTGAGGCTGAAATAATCCACAACTGCTATAAATGTATCAGCTGTTCTTTTAAGGTCTGTTTGTAATTATTGCAATTCACAAACTGACAAACCTGAACAGTGAAGTAAACGAATCCTTCAAGTTTCAGCACAAGAATGTAATCATTTACTGCAGGGTTTTGTAACGTCTGACGTCTTGGAAACAAGCTGTGTTGTTTATCGACTGTAGAACAAAAGAAGTTATTATTTTCTAAGCATTCTTGGAGTTTTTTTAGAATCAAATACTCTAATAAAAACCACATCAGTCACAGTTTGCGATCAGTTTTCTGTTTATCTACAACAAAGAATCAAACGTTTACTGCAGTGAATACCAAAGTTACTACCAACATACTGCTGAACACTTAGTACAGTATTTAAAGTAGAGTTTTTCCTACTTTTCCCTTCTAACAAATAGTACAGTGTGTTTCGTAAAGTCTGTGCATGAAATAATAAAGCTTTCAGGGTTTCTAATTATTTACTTGCTTCTTTCTTTTGGTTGATTACATTTTTATATCTGCTTTGAATGACAGACTATCTAAATCTACTTAAACTTCATGCAAACACTATTTTGTATATGTGATAGTTTTTGGATGATATAAAAGTGATGGCTTAGAACAGGTGTTTTTAATATTACAACTAATTATTTTTATATGTATTATTTCAAGCTTTTTTTTTTCTGGATTAAACATGAATCATTGTGGCACACAGCTAATAAAGCTTTTAACTGAGAGTTTAACATTCAGAGTTTGCATTAAATAACAAATTATGGCATATACTCCCTAACGTATGCCTGACATTTTTGGTATATTAATGATTAAAAATACACTTCTATGTTTTTCATTGAGCCATTTGATTTACATAATAAAAATGACTCCGAGTAATGCATTTGTTGCCTAATGTTTCTGCTCTTAAAAGTAGAAATTTTAAATCTTCTGGTTCAGGTAAGATGTGAAAATTAAGTCGTCTTCATAAATTGTTTGTCTCTATATTTGTTCCGTAAAGGCAGCAGTTGAAAATGATGTGTTCTTTATAGAACAATCAGGATACAGCTATCGTACATAGATCTTTTTTTTTAAGTTTAACAAGATACTAAAATTACTTTAAATCTTTTTTATTCCATTTGTTAACCTGCACAAAATGCATGTGAAGTTTTCCAGCAAAGGGATAATAAGGCTGAAATTGAATTTAATGTTTTTTTGTTTCATTTTTAGAAGCTATCAGGAATTTTTGCAGTCTTGGGTTTTTTACGGTCAGCTGACATTTCAAAGCAGAAAAATAAAATCTATTCTCTGACCTTTTTGTTCCTGCTGTGGCTTTTTGATGTAGAGGACTTTTGAGGCTTTTATCTCTTAAATATTGGAGATCTATACCAAATAAAGCGAGTTAATTGGAAATTTAAACTTAACTGAATTCCTGTCAAGTTTTAGTCTTCTGTAATTATGCTTTTATTAATGATCTGATCATGTTTAAACTGGAGAGGTGGGGATCATTTAAATCTGTTCATAGTCTTTCAGTAACACCTGCCACATCATGGGTGAGGTGTTTCTTAGGACAACACTGAGCTACAATCCTTCCTTTGAGAAATAATTGATGAGCAAGCCGTCTCTGTGCGCTTCAGGCACAGGGAAGCATGCTTCATTCCACTTCTTTGCACTTCATAGTGTTTAGAGACAATAATATGGTTGCACAAACATCTCAGCCAGAGATCCAACTCGCTGCTTCACAGCTGCTGCGACATTGACCTATCGCATGTTGCCGGGTAACTAATGGACAGTTTATAGGTGAAGGCAACGAGCATTTAAATTCATTACAAGACACTGTTTGAGGTAATCTAATCAACACGCGTTCTATACAATGATCATGTTTAATCTGGTTGAAGGACATGATGATCCGTTATCTTTTCTGTGTATTCAACAAAACTCGTTTCTAAAGTGGCGTCTTATAAAAAAAAAAAAAAAAAAAGAAAAGATTACTTATGATAAACTGATGGAGGTAGAAGGACATGTGAGCTTAGTTATAAAAAACACTGAGGAATGTCTCAGTTGGTTAGTGAACAATCACACTACCTAAGCGTGGTTCATACATGATCCATGCCTCCTACATTATGGCATGATAATTGTGTTTCCATGGCAATGCAGTCTGCCTCTATCACTTTGGTCTCACACCAAACTGGAACTGGAAAAAAGCCCACATCCATCATAAGGAATAAGAAAATGGAGCAACTTATGTGTTAATTAATTATTGAGTTCAGCAGATAATAAAAAGATCATTTGATTATTAAAGTTTCAGATTAGTTTCATAAATACCTCTGACTGTGTTATCGATTCTGCTGGTTTCATCTTTGGATCATACTTTAACTGTTGGCTTTCTTCAACTCAGTGAGACGTTTGGCACATTTATAAAAATGTTAATTTTTTCTTAAAATAACCATAATTAGGCTTTAAAAATATATAGATTAAATCATATTTTCAAATGGGAATAACGATTGCAAAATTATTCACTAATTTTACTAGGAATAACTATTCTTTTTCATGCTAAAATAAAATATTAAAAAAAGTTAACAATATAAAATGCTTTGGCTCTGAGTTTCAAACAGCAGAAAGCAAATCTTTTTGGAAGAGTATCACACAGAGATGCGGGTGGCCATCTTCTCCCTCTGCGTAGGTGGAGCAACTGCTGTCTTACTTTCTTTACCAGCAACTCCATCCTTTTTGATTCAGTTAAGGTAACTATTTTGTGCACTCCCGTCAACTTCACTATCCAACTCCCTTGAGTTGTTGATTTGCAACACTACATGCCCAGGCTGCTTCTTCTTTTTCTTTGCTCTCTCAACAGTCAATAAAATCTTGTTTCTTTTGCATCTGGTCTCTGTAGCTCCAGAGAATCTCTGTGTTATAAATCTTCACCCTTAATTTCCTCGACTGTGATTTAGGGGTAAAATCGGACAGGAAATCAGGTATATTACGGTAGGAAAGTTCTTTTCATCTGGCTTTAGTCTAGGTCTAGCATTTTTCAGTGATGATCTATATCTTATAAGCATTGGTCAAAAAGAACAAGGACACTAAATTAGGAACCTTAGTTTTCAGATCTGCTCTTTCTTCACCACAACAGACCGAAGCAGAGCCTCAAAAAGTCACCGAGTTTCCTTTTTCATCCAACCAACATTCATTAACAAAATACCCAGACATTTGAACTCCTATGCCCTAATCCGTTTTTTTTATTAATACTCTGCTGACGATCATTCAGTGCAAATCTGGATGGGAAATATCCTGTCTATTGTTCAAAGGCTGTGTTATCACCAATTAGCTGGAGCATTTTTGGCGTAAGCTTTCCAAGAAAGCAGAAAACACAGTTGAAACACAGTTTCTGTTTAATTTTTTTTCTTAAATAGGAAAAGATCTCCAGGTTTCCAGTTCTTATGGAGCGCTTTGATTACCTCCTCAACTTCTACCAAGATAATGGAACAGAACTGCCTTCTCAGCGGCGGAGACGGTGTCCATTTTATCAGAATAAACTTTACTAAAGGCAGGCCATAGCACTTTACTAAAGCCCCAACAAAATCTTCCTACATCCAAGATTTTTCTGACAATAAGCTGTGCTAGTTGTTACAGATTGTAATGCAAGTTTTAAGGTCCTGTATGCTCAGAAAAAAACCTAATTAAGCTTTTGTTAAACAAAAGCTGTTGTTTTTATCTCTTGTATCTCTGTGTGAATTTCCTGTCCCCATCCTAATCATGGAGGTTCATTTTTTCCTGTGTAACTTTCATTATGTCTGCTTGGTGTTGATTTAGAAACAACACCCTTCTTTTCTTTATGAGCCTCATCTTTAAAAGCCATGTAAAACCAACATATCTTCAGAACAGCAGTAGGTCTTGTCAATCCTCAACATGCAAGCTAAACAAACTGTACAAGTGTGGTCACTTATTTTGTTGTCATTTTAATTTTGCAGATTCCATTTATTTTATTTTTTTGTGCACAATATGATAAAAGCAGCACGTTTCAAGGAAAATTACTTGCTGTTGACAGTTTTGGAAAATACAATCTTAGATTTATTTATTCATTTGCCAAGTTTATTTCACTCTTTGGATAAAACATATTTTTTACTATTTTTTTAAATAAAAAACTCCCCCAAAACATTCCGTGCAAACCTACATTTGTTCCTTTGTTAATGTACTGTTATCCCTTCAGAGTAATACACTGGGCCTGATGATCTTTTTCTTCTCACTTTTATTCATGCATGTTAATACAGCTGTTGTGAACATGAGTGTGATGTGTGGGTGTTTGAACAAAGAATCGGACATCTGGATGCCAGCAGGGTAGCAGATACAACCGAATCCCTGGAGTTCAGCAGTAAACACATCCATGTTGTCATAGCAATAACTACTGTACTGACAGTACTATTTGTACTGTCAGCATAAGCACCCAAATACATTGTATTTACAGCAGTGCCATTTGCCCTGCATGTGCTCTAAGATAATCATTTAATCAAACTTAAAGAAACTCCCAAACAAAAGGATGTATTCCCATGCAGGATGATACAAATAAATGATTATTTTCAAGCCCGAAGAATCCTCAACATCCTCTCCACCCACGCATACATTCAAGGAACATCTCCTTGCGAAGCACAAGCCACTGCATCGCCTTGTAAAGCCAGAGGATGATGACGGGAGAGCCTACGAGTGGGCATCACTGCTTCATTAGCAGCAGCAAGCAGTGTAGAGTAGAGAAGACAGCGAGAATCACATGATGGAGTGAGCATCGTCTTGGACAAACAGGTGGGTGTCTGTCTGTCTGTCTATCTATCTATCTATCTATCTATCTATCTATCTATCTATCTATCTATCTATCTATCTATCT
>JAUZNJ010096491.1:2377-21758 GCA_034780135.1 Jordanella pulchra
GCTTCCCCCCACCCCCCCACCCCCAAAAAAGAAAGAACAAGCTCTCGAATAGCCAGTTAGACTGCCACAAAAGTGGCGGTTCCAGAGCAGTAAAAGTACAAAAACTCAGTCTGATTGTTTTTAATGCTTAGAAAGATAATAAGACCAAATCTCAGAAACACAAAAGGCAAAGTAATATCTTCACAATTTATTTCAAAACCACTAATTTAGGCTAACATTCCTCCCGATTTCACTAATGATGCTTTTATTTTGATGTAAATGATCAGCAGCATTACCAGTTTGTCGGAACATATGCGTAATAGCTTCTATATTTAAGAAAGAAAAGGATGTAGGAAATCGAAGGATGTCGTTGCTTGTAGTGGTATGTTTCTTTTCTTTTTTAGACTCCTCATTTATCCTGAAAATAGACTTCTTCTCTTTAGCATTACCCTCCACACTGAAGAGTGCTATTACAGAGTGATTGGAAGTGACACCTGATTGTGATTTTCCAACCAGCTACTAGCTTGTCATATTACACAATAATGCACAGGAATATTAAAGAGTTTTGTTTCTGTGGTTGAGTGAGGGCAATTCTACTGTGTTTCGGCTGTGAATCAAAACAACACGGTTTCAACGAAATATCGTGTTATGAATCAAGTATATTTCATCTCAAAGGGGAACTGTAAACAGTTTATTCTTGGGATCTTTTTACTGTGCAGCAGATGTCTATTAACTGTTTTGTGCTGTGGTAAGTATATATAGGAGGTCAGATAGAGACATATGAAAGCTAAAGCTGAAGTTTTATATTCTTCAGTTTGAATACACATTAGCATATATCTTCAGAAATGCTGCATTAGAACTATTTGAGGAGGTAGTGTCAGTTCCTAGTTTTAGAGAAGCTAAAGACGTTAAATTGAAAAGTTTGACAAAACGCAGGAGCAGTGAATCTAAAAACAGTTGGAGTTTAGAAATTTGTGCAGATCGTTGGTAAACAAAAAGTATGTGACATTGGATGCTGTACTGTATTTTATTAATGGAACAAGAACATGAGTAATATTAAAAGAGCTGACACTTGCTAACAACATGCCCAACTTCCTGTTTATAAGTCGACGAGGAGATTAATATATGACCTCAAGTGTGCTCAAAGGGTCATTCATTCATTCATTAACGCAGCTTTAGTGCTGCAATCCAGGAGCTGAAATTTGAGCAATAGATCCAGAGGTGTGAATGTTCAAACAATAATATTATGACCAATCAGATAACGAAGCAACTATGCTTTCATAAATAACTGCTCGAAAAAAAGAAAAAAAACCCAAAACAAAACAAAAGAGCTTTGAATTTTCAATGAAATCAACTTTTAATTTGCACAGAGCTGTGATTAGCTGGTTAGATTTCATAGGCCTGAGGATGAAAAAAAGCTCTCTCTATTAGACTGAATAAAAGTAAACCACTGCTTTTTAAGCTAAGTTTTGTAAGCTTTTGATTAATATTTCTTCTATCACCATAACACACTGCAGCCACTTGAAGAATCACTCCTACAATTCCGACAAAGTGGCCTTCCTCATTCAGCTGTCACGGTTTGTCATTTGATGCTTATGCTAAAAAGATCCACCACCAAAATATCGAAGAGCCTCTCAGGTGGAAACATGTTAACCGTGACAGATTCTTCCTTTGAGCGTTAGATACAGCAGAAAGACACCTAGTTTGGATCAGATGTGAAAAGAAACTAAGAGGCTAACGCTATTCAAAATTCCCCAAAAAAGAGAATAAGAATATGAGTGAGACCAGCTGCAGGACTGTTGTCATTGGTGCTATTCAAATGAATTGAATTGATTTGAGTTGTATTAAATAGAATTCTGATGAATGAACTGTATTTTATTCAAGGCCACTAGAACAACATGGGAGTGAAATTCACACCTCTGTTTTTAGCCTTTTTGTAAATAATTAAAAACAACATATACTTTCTATTTTGCAGTTCTTTACTCCTTCGTGTTGGTCTGTCCCATCATACTTCCAGTGATAGACTATGCTAGTGGCATACATGTATACAACTGTATCTCATTTGCACTTTTATCTTTCTGTCCTTTGAACCTTTGATTTTGCCTAACACAAATATTATGGAACTTACCTTCCTCTGTATCACATGCTTTTTGTTTTCACCTCATCAAACCTTTTTTAACCTGAAAAAACAAACCCTCATGTAATCTGTGATCAGCTATCTAACTCTCTCTCTCACTCTGACACTCAGGTGCTTCCTTTATGGGTTCCTTTCTGGCCAGGAGTCTGGGGACCCCACCCTCCCATCCCCCTCACCCCTCTGGACCTGCTGCCTCCCCTTCCTCCCCATCCTACAGGACTGGAACCCATTCAAGCACTTCCCCTATCTGGTTCCCTCATTCACATGAAGGTGAGACACACATACAGTAAACACACAGAGGAAGCAGCTTGGTTCTCTGTCTAATCGGGCTCTCGGTTTGGGATTAGACCGAGATGAAGCCATTAAGTGGTTTAACCAAAACAGAGCAAACACAAACACGTGCAGCAGCAATGCCTCAGATGATGCTACTTATAGCAACATAAATGTACGACTTTACTTGTGTGTCCGTGGTCACTTTCTAGTTAAGAACTCAAGCACAACAAACACCCCCCTTGCTTACCTCTTCTTCCTCCTCCTACCATGAATAAGCATCCAAATCTACTCACAGAAACATTGAACCTGGTTATAATCACACATTACTTGAGCATTGCTCGAACCTGGTTCATGTAATGCTGATTAATAAATCAGCGTTATGACCCCTCACTACTGTATTTTTACAGCCACCCTGATCCAGCTGTATTCTGATAGCCCTGAGTTCCTCCCTTTACACCCAGGTAGGCTTCGAAACTAACCCACATTTTCACCACCCCCCTTGTCCTTACCTCCCTCTCACGTCTGACCGCAGCCCCACCCTCGGGGCCCCCTCTGAGCTAACCGACCTCCAACGGCCCCCTTCCTGATCTGACACAAACATATGCAGTAAAACAGCATGTGGATCCTCATGCATCATGTCCTCTTTTGGCTGTTAACCGTTTGTGGTAAAATTCTGAGCTTGACTGAGTTATCTGTCCCTTTCAGGTATGTGAAGGCATGTTTGTGTAGGCTCATGAGCGTGTGTGCGTGAGTGAGATGGGACTAAAGTGATAGCACCTAAAAATAAAGTTGAAAAAAGTGACAGTTTACACCACAGGCTGTGTTTCTCAACTAAGTGTAAACTGACTGAAATCTGACTCCATTTTGCTGTTTCGTGAATACAGGCAAGCAGTGCTGAGTGATACAACTCAAAAGTGTCTCTAAAATCCCCAGCAAATTAAAACATTGACTTTCTTCACAGAGACTTTGCTTTTATGCCAGTCATCCCACTGCTCCATTGTTTTTCGCTTCTCCTCCTCACACCATGGCAGGAAAGAGCCGGTGCAATCAATAACAAAAATAATGAGTGCATTCCATTCAGGTGAATCAGTTTCAGCCTCCTGGTGCCATGCGTGCTGACACGCTGGAATGAAACCGGCCGTGTGGTAATGTTATTTATTACACCTGTGCTTTTCCTGCCATGACAAGTCAAAATGTGTTTTCCTCCCCAGTGGCATCACGGACATTGCTTGTTGAGGCAACAGTTGGCGCATTTGGTATTTTAAGTGGTCATAAACTATTTGGGATTGCATTTAAACCAGGAGTATACAAAAAGCCTAAGAGGGAACGGTTAAACTACTGTAAAGTTCCAATCTTTTAATTTTTAAAATTTCTTACCTCCTGTCATTGAAACACTTGGCACTCTCTGTTGATATCAGCCTATAGCAATTTGCATAATTTTCAGTGACTAAGACAAAAATGAGCACTGATGTAGCCTGGAGTGACCATCCTTACCTGCATTCATGAAACAATTCCTATAAAATACTTTAGGCTGTAGGCTACAGGGAGCAGCAGTGAACATAGAGCAGGGATGTGTGTATTTGTATGTTTGTAAGGAGGGAGAGGGTATGTGTGCCTATAAGACAGATTTTACGTCTGTGTGCCGCAGCTTTGATGTTTTAACACACACACGCTTACATGCACTTTTGTGCGCACACCACAAATGATTGTTTTTAAGAATTCAAGCCAGGGAGCTCCAGTAGGCAGCCTGCCAGCTGGCCACGGTCCAGGGAGCGGAGCATAGCTAGCATAGAGCGAAGGAACCTGCCCAAAACACACAAACACAAGTACACGTACACAACACTCTAGTCTGCCTAGCACACACTCCTACAGTCACTTACTGGTTCCTCTACACCTGCCCTTGTTTTATGTCTCAGCACTCATGTGCTTTTCCTCATCTCTTTACCTTCCTTTCTTATGTTGTCTCATCCCCACCATCTCCACTTTCCTTTCACTTGTCCCTTCATCTTCTACTTCCTCCCCTACAAGCTACAACCTACCCCCCCCCGCTACCCACTTCTGTCTCTCCAGCCGCCTCACAGCAGCAACACACTCATGACTTTTCATATTGACAGCCCCTCTCCTCTCTCATGTCTTTTTACCAAACCATCTCCCAATTCAACCAACCAGTGAACTCCCTCCTTTTTTTTAACTCTTCCTTCATTTTACTTTCTCTCCACTTTTAGCCTCAGTGGCACTCCATGTCATCCCTATTCTCTCTCTCCTCCAGTCAAATCTCTCTCCCTCCCTGTTTTATCACTCATCATTACCCAGGGGATTTGCCTTAGATGGCTGATAGAGCCTTTTGGCTAATTGTCACCATTTAGATTCAGTGGTTGTTAACCAGTCAGAGCAATCACACACATACACTCACACAAACTGCGGGGGAGTTGCTGGTTTTGCTGTGCGACTGTGGAATGCGTAGGATGAGTTTTTATGGAGTGTTGTTTACTTAGGCCACCACCGTTAAACTTTTAACTGCTGCCAATTAACAGGCCAGCAAGGACACTCTGTGGGGCATGAAACCAACTTCTGGAAAAACAGACTCGCCCACCCGCACAACCATACAGTCAGAGAACTTATTCTGAAGGTCCACATTCTGCCAAGATCTACTCATTCCCACCAAATGCCCCTAAAGACAAGGAACAGAGTGTAACAACCATTCACCTCTTAATGACCCCTTGGAGGACTCATTGTGTGTATTTCAGGGTGAGGAGTGGAAGGGATTTTTCATCATATTTGTGATGGGTTTTAAGAGGAAAATTGTATTTTTTTAGAAGAGAAAATTCCATCAATACAAAGTCTGCAAAAACACTTGGCAGTAGTAATCGGCTGTGGTTTCCGCCACTCTTCTGTCCTCTGTAAAAAATGTCAGCTCCTTTAGCATGTCTGTGCAAGAGTGCTCAGTTTTTTTCAAAAATTAGGGTCTTTTGTGATAGATTGCGCAGACAGACTGTTTGTGTAGAGTGCTGCTGAATGTGTACAGTGCTGTTTAAGAAACATCAATTCTCTTTCCCCCACCCCCTACTGACAGGGTACCCCGGCTATTCAGGAAGTCTTGCTTCTCCTTTTCTCTCCATGAGTGCCCTGGATCACCATGGCGGCAGTATCTATGGACAACCCCGCTTCTATGAAACACAAAAAGGTATGTACCAAATCATTTTTTGTGAACCACTCTTTTGGCACACTGCCACAAACCTAAAGTCAGTGACGAGTATATTTGTATTCATTAGCCTCTAAATAAAAAGCTTGATCACAAGCCTACAAAGATAAACCCTTTTCTTAGTATCCTCTGGTTCCATATATTTTAAATAAAATCAAGTTGGATTTGTGGAACTGAGGGTGGCTCAGTAGGATTAATAGAGAGTATTTATATGAAACAATACCCCCTAAGGATTAAACTCATAAGTTAAAGGTGAAGTCCATTTTGTGCCGATGTCCTTTTTCATCCATTCTAGTTAAATAACTTTTTATAAAGTACAGCGACTTACCCTAGATTGTACGTTAGTTGGAGAAGATGTTGCTTGTCAATAATACATCACACATAGGGGGTTTGTGAGTATTTTGCCTTAAATCCCCTGGACATCTGGCTACTAAGACAAACAAAGCATGTTAACCTTTGCACAAGACAACTGATATGGGAAATTGCCTATCTTGCTTGACTAGCCATCTTTGGTAAAATTTGATTGTCTTTACCACCTTGGTTCTTTAAAAAAAAAACAGAAAACACAGGCACAATAAAAAAGGCATGTAGGTCCTGTGTGTTTTGTGAAAGGAGACATTTATTCATTAATACAGTAATGTTCCAAGAAATTACCATCTGGGCCCATTCATCTTCTTCTTTCAGATCACTTCTACCTGAGAGGCCTTACCCCACAGTCTCCCCTGATCTCCACCAATCATAGCCTTCCTCCACTGTCCAGGACAGCACTAGGCCACCCACTTGGACCTTGTAGCCGGGAGGTGGACACTGGGGGAGGAGTTGTAAAGAGTATGAAAGATGTAGGTGAAAAGGGGGTTTTGTCCAAAGAGAGAGAACGATCAAGCAGCAAAGAGCGACACCAGGATAGCAAGGAAAAGCAGCAGCTTTACAGCCACCACCATTCTCACCAGATAAACTCTGCCACTACTCCATCTAGCCTTCACCAAGCTTACTCCCACCAGCACCATGCCCTTCTTCCACATATTGGAATCCAGAGCTTGGAGCAAGACCACAGAAATTCTCTAGAGCGACATAATGAGTATAAAGACAGTGATTTGGGTAGTCAGGGAGCAAAACCTATGAGTGCCTGTAAACTGTCCAATGGGATTGGATCAGAGGCAGCATGTGAAGCAAAAGGTGGAACTCTAAGCAGCTGTAGTGGTGGTGGGGTGGGCAAACCTTCATCTGGAATTAGCAGGCAAGGCTCAAAAGATGGACCAATAAATGGGGAAATGAGGATCATTGAATCCTCAACTTCTTCATCTGAATGTATGCGTCAAGAAACTGTTGCAGCAACAGCATTCTTGGGACCCCCGACTCCTCATTCTGTAGCCTCTTACTCCATGCCTCCGCCTCCTGCACCACCACCCTCTCATACCTTGCACCTAGGCTCCACAATAACTGGAGGGTGGTTACATCCTTCAAATCCCCACCCACATCCTGAATTTTACTGTCCTCCTGCCCCACCTTTAACACTTATGCCTTCAAAAGATCCAATATCCAGCCCTGGAGGACCCAGCAAGGAAGCAAAGGCCAATGGCCCAACTTATGTGCCCTCAGTTGGATTACAAGGGGATATGTCCAACCCTGACTGCCGTGGAGTGGGAGGAGGGATGGGAAAAGAAGATAAATCTTCAGAGGGATCCCTTGAAATTTCCTCTCATCATCTTAGCCGCCTCAGTAGCTGCCAGAAGAAGGACAAAACCCAGCCACACCAACAGCAGATGGGATATGGCAAAGCTGACAAACCTCCTGACTGGAGCCAGCAGATCCATCACTTTAACAAACCTGGCTCCAATGTCAACTCTAAACCTGAACTGCGTTCCTGCACTGTAGAATCAAATTCTTCGTTTAAAGATGCTGAAGTTACAAATGAGATATGCCATCTTCTCCCAATAGATAGTCAGCGGACAACAAAGAGTGGTCCTGATAATGGTACTGCCTCCCTAAGGGACTCTTCTCTTTCAAGTCCAGATGGAAAGGTGAGATCAGGGCTTGGGACTCAAAGGGAAGGACAAAAGGTTGCAAGGATTCGACACCAGCAACACAACAGTCAGACCACAGGCACAGAGGAAAGAGTGAGAGATGGAAGTCAGGCAGCATCTTCATTGGGTGCTCGAGGGGGTCAGCAAGAGGACCAAAGGAAAGGTAGCCATCCTGCATCAGTTTGTAAACAGTCTCTGCCACAATCCAGCTCCACATCACACACAGCAGATGGTGCGGGTGGTGCTATGAAGAACCTTATGAACTACAGCTCCCAGCAACCTTTGTTACTGCCACAGCGAAGCCCCTTTGGAGGTCTAGGCTGCCTTAACAAGAGTGGGGAGAGATCAGAGAGGGCCAGCAGAGGAGGAGCTAAAAGCACCTCCCTACAAGACCCCTCCAAACAATCTCTCCCTTCACGCCGGGGCTCCAATAACGAGGGAGAAAAGACTGACAGAGGTGCAAAGGAGGCCGGAGAAGCAGGAGAGGGGGAGGTCCGCCAACCCCCAGTGGGTATTGCTGTCGCTGTAGCCAGGCCCCCCCATCGTTCTCCAGACATCACTCCTGGAAACAGCAGACAGGGCCGTGTTCTGCCCAGCCTGAAAGGTCAGACATTATAGATATCTTTTAGTACTTTTTCATCTGTTTTGGTAAACACTGGTATCCCTTTTCTTACCAAAAAAGGTTAGGTACTTTAAAGATCTTATTCTCAGAAACACAACAAGCAAAACAGACCCTATAGCTTCTGCATTAACTTACCAATCAAAAAGAAAAGTAGAATATCTGCACCGCAGTTTGATATACTGTGTGCAAGTTGAAAAAGTTCTTGAGATGAGTAAGCATGTTTGTCTTGTTGTCTTGGTAATGCAGGGGTATCACGGCCTGTGTATCCTCTTGGTCGGGAGTCTGAGGAAAGGAAGAGGATAACAGAGGACCAGATTGGTCTTCATCACCTCGACAGAGAGAGAGAGCTTGTAATCAGGTAGAGTCCCAAATACGAGCACGCACGCATACATGGGTGCACTAGCATCTATTCAGCTTTCCTCTCATCTGATCAGCCGCATGTCTTTTATTTTCTTTGCTACTTTCTCCCTGTCTGAAGCCCTGCTTCTCTTTTCTCTTAGCCCCTCACTCCATTTACTCCTCTCACCCTTTGATGTGTTTTTTTCTGTCCCTTCTCACTCTGTTACTTCACATCTCTCTCTTTCTCCTGAAGATGAGATGTAGTGCATTAATGTTACATGGACTAATACGGATGTCTCTGAAGTATCAGGCTCTTATTATGTAGTCATATTAAGGGAAGAAAACATATAATGAGTAGTCATAGACCAGGCACAAGATGATGGCTTCTCCTGTTGCCGTCATATTTCCTTTTCTTCATGATTATAATGGTAGAAGAGGTAATGAAGATGACATGGATGAAGATAATGATCATAATAATGGTGATGATGGTGATGACAATAAGAGGGATAATCAACATAATGACAAAGTTCACCTCGCCTAACGCCATTGCAGGGAAAACAAGGACTGCGTAGAGTTCGCTCGCATCCACCCTTCCAGTAGCTGCCACGGTGACCTGACCCCTCACCTCCTTGGAGCGAATCAATTAGGGGACGCTGTGGCGCATGTTCACCCTGCTCACCACCACTGGATGCAGAGGACAGGAAGTCCCTCCCTCTGGATAGGGCCTTCATACAGTGAGTAAATAAAGCATAGAGATTTTGGTATTTCTTTAGAGGAGAATTATCTGACAGGTTTTTGTTGGCTTACTGCTGAATTTCATATGACAAACTATATTTTTAATCAAACCATTATGATATGATATGTTGGCGACTTACAAATTATTTCATACTCGTTGATATTTTTAAATTGTCTCACAACAACAAACTCTAGTTAGATATGATGTGAAGCACCAACATGTAGTTTATAATTGTGAGGGGGGAAATTATTCATTATTCTACTTTATTGTTGTTGTTTTTATCTTACAAAATCTTAAAAGCTTGGCATGCATTTATGTTTAGTATCTAATATCTAAATCAATAAATCTTCTAGTTAGCAAGATATCTTCTAATTAGTAATGTTTGTATTTTAAGCTCAATATAATACTGTTTTGCATCACGAAGACCAAGAAACACAACAGACAGGTCAGAGAGAAATTTCTAAAACTTCGAACATTGTGCAGAGCAAATCAACCTCCAACGCACATCACCTTTGTGGTGACATCATATTAAGGCCAAAAATCTTTTATTTAGCAAAAAGAAAAAGATGGACAGATAAAAAAGCATTCTACATTTTAAAATGTATTTGTGTCATTTTAAAAATTTTGTGCTAGTTTGTTATTGCACAGCACATAAAATCTCAACAAAAATGATTGATGTTTCTTGTTGCAACACAACTAAAGCCTTTTGTGAGGAATAGAATAAATAAATACCCACCCATCCGTTTTTTCCAGCTTTTTCCGTCATGGTCGCGGTGTGGCCGGTGCCTATCTCCGAAAGTCTCTGGGTTAGGGGTGGGGTTAACCCTGGACATATCGTCACTCTGTCGCAAGGAAACAAAGAAATACACAAAGACATACAACCATGCACACACACACTTACACCTAAGGACAAATTAGGGAAGCCAATAACCTAACAGTCATGTTTTAGGGCAGTGGGAGGAAACCGGAGTACCTGGAGAGAACCCACGCATGCACAGGTAGAACATACAAACTCCATGAAGAAAGACCATAGGTTGGGAATCGTACCCAGAATCTTCTTGCTGCAAGGCAGCAGTGCTATAAACTGCTCCATCGTGTAGCCCCAAAATAAATATATAAAATAGGGAAAAGTGAAGTAAATGTACATTTTTTGTTTAAAGTTATTGTAATTTAACTGTGAACCAAACCCTGAATCCAGGTCTGAGCCACGTCGGGATGAGCCCTGGCTTTCCACCAGCTCTTGCCAACCCTTTGCAGCCTGTCTTGGGTTCACTCAGCCAAGATCCTAACTCCCCTCTCGTGGTTCTTCCTACAGAACCAGGAACGCATCATCCTCTTGGTAGGATAACTATGCATTTACAGCAACAATACAATGTACTGTATAGATCATTGCGTACCAAGACTTACTGCCTCGCTACCTCCTGCTACCTCCTCATTTTAACCTTTGATGCTTCTCCCCAAGAGTTTTAGTATTACTGGCTAATCATAATATAATGGTCAACTAAGCCCCTCTGTCAGTGGGACAATGTTTTATTGCTTTGTTAATGGGAGCAGCCATTCCATTGCCCCCTCTGCGTGTGCCCAGCCTTATGCAAACCATTTGAACCGACATTTCATCTCTCTTCTAGTGGAGTTCAGATGTGTTGGACGGTGTGTGTGTGTTTGTAGTGTGTGTGGGTGGGGGGGTGTATGTGTTTGGGATAGTGGTGGTGGTGTGGGGGGGTGGCATGTATGTGTGAGTGTTATTAGTTATTTTAATGTCTAAAACAACATATGTTGCTGGTTTTGTTGTATATGTCAGCCATTGCTGGAGAGAGACAAGAATGTGTGTGTAAATGGTGTGTGTGTGTGTGTGTGGACGGTCCTTTGCAAACAGTCTGTGAAATTTAATTATCTCCCGCCTCCCTTGACTCGCTCCGTGAGAGTTCCTGCAGAGAGGGGAAGTGCATCCACTGAACCCTTCCCCTGGGAAACATTAGCCCACTCAGGCTAATCTCACAGAACAAAGGTTCCCAGCGACAAGGCAGTTGAGGAGGGATGGATACTGGTGTGTGTGTGTGTTGTGGGTTACAGTCCAACAAAATAATCAGGTTTCCCTGCAAAAAGTACAATGTCCTTAAAGAGAGCTGGGGTTGAAATAAGGGGGATCACACGATGTATGAATGAGAAAATAATTATTTTCAGTTGGTCAGCCTTAAAAGGCAATTTCTAATTACTGTCGTTAGGCACACACAACTTTATTTAGTGAAGTAAGGGGAGGAAAATTTTAAGAGCTGTCTAACTATGTTTTAGTTTTACAGCTCACTTTTTTGTGATTTTAATTTTTAATTTAGTCTAAGTCAGCTTCTTAAAACATGCAAGATTTTTAAAATCTTAATTCTATTTTGAATTTAGAGAAAGGAAGATTTTTCAAACATCCACAGTTGTAGTACTGCTGTAGAATTTGACACACATTCATGTTTACCTGCACTAAATCATGACAGTCTGGATTTTTGGAAATGGTTCTATTTGTTAAAGAAAAAAAAAGAAATAGCAAAAATAAGAGTAAAACTAGCAATGGGGATTACTATTTTTTGCCATAAAATCTTCTCTCATCTCTTAACTTTATGCAATGCCTAATCTTACCTCCTAAGCTGCCTACTATTCCAACCTTAGCAGGCAATGATAGGACTGCTTTAAACATCAGATATGTATTGGAATCCAGGATTCCTTTTAAGCACATTTAAAGCAAAATATTTGCTGCCTTTAGATTCTAAATTGTATGTTGTCTGGGTTTGTAAGATGATTATCATTTAAATTTAGGACAGGTCTCAGTAGCAGTTAGTTCCAATGTTCTTTCGTTTTTCCTCTAGATGTTCTGGAGCAGTCAGGTCTGTGGCCCTCGGTGTACGGAGCTAGGGGCCCTCCCCCTCACCTGCAGCCCCACCCAGTGTACTCCCGCACCTCCTTCCTACAGCAGCAGGAAATGTACGCCCTGCAGCATCAGCATCACCAGCAACAGCAGCGAGCAATGGATCACATACAACGACCCGCCCTGGGACAGGTGAGATTGGTACTCAAATAATAAGAGTAGAAGAAAAAATCGCGGAAACTGATGCACTGAGTCAACTTCTACTTTTAGGGATTCAGGAGACGAAGACAGCAAATAATTTGTCAGTCGATGACTATGATATTAGAGCAGCATGATTTCAGAAACCAATCATGATAGCAGTTGCCTTTAACACACATTTGTCATTATCATGACATTCCTTCAACTCCTGTGAGTTTTACAGTCTTTGTCTTTGTATTTTAGCAACTGTATGTTGTAGGCTACTAAATACAGCATTTGAGTGGTACTTTGCTATTGCTGTATTTTACATTGTTAAATTAGGATCATGATTGTAATTTGATTTACTGTTGATGATGTTTTCATGAAAAAGATCATTATTATTTTTTTTATTTACTTAATAAACTTATTAGCTTCTTGGTTTTATGAAGGCCCAGAACAAGTCAACATTTGCCCTCCCATTTTACCAGGTCAATTGTAAACATTAATCATTGAGATTAAAAACTGTTTAACTGGAATGACTTCAATTTGCATGTATCCTCCAAACCTCTGTGAAATTTCTCTTGCCCTAACAATCTTACTCTCATCTTTTAATTTTCTAAAGAGAAAACATGAGGAGCAGACAATCACGATAGATGACTCTCCCAATGGATCTCCAACTTCCAGAGCACCAACCTCTTCATCCTCTCCCTCATCTTCTGCCTCCTCCCATGCAGCAAAACCCTTCTCTCACACCCCTCCCCCACACAAGACCTCCACACCATCACCGGGACTTTGTCCAAGAGGCCGCCAGTCTCCTTGCTACCACTCGCCATCAAGGCGTTTGGCACAACCGCCGAATCCCCTGACTCCAACTCCAAGCCCAGCAGCGGCAGCACCACGATCTCCAGCCCTCAGCCCTGCCCCCTCACACCTCTCCAAAGGACTGGAAAGGGGGGGTGACAGAGGGGAAGGGCAACCACCTCAGGACTACCCCCAGTCATTGGAGCCAGGTGTGTTTGCAGAACACTACTCAGCCATTCACTCTCCAGACATTGCTGATATTTGTTTTTTTTTAATTTACAAAAATTCTCTGAAGCAGCTTCATGTGCCCTTGAGTGTATTTGTAGAAAGCTGAAGGGAGATGGTAGGCAGGTTAGGCATTAAGGTCAGGGAAAGCATATGGACACTCTTTGTGTGCATGAATGCAACCTGCCAGGGCGCACGTGTGTCACGAGAGAAAGGTCAGCAAAATCTTCAGACAAAGCCTCCTTATCCTTCAGGGGCCCTTTGAAAAGTACAGGTGGAAGGATACGCATTCATCTGGCTGTGTTGTCAGGAGGTGGAGGGATATCATCAATAAAATGAGAGCAGGGGTGACAGGGCTGGTGCAGCAATCATAGGAAGACAGTGGGTGTCATCAATATCCAACATAGATCTATAAACTCGGGCCTCTACACACATTCATGCATTCTGTATATTTGATATACAGCAACACTCAGTGTTTTCAGCACCTCGCTGTTAATGTATTATGTCAACTGTAATCACATACCTTATCCTTGCTACCTAAAAAGAATGCCAATGACCTTGAGGTATACAAACCATTCCAACTGTTTCAATGGATCAAAACATTTTTCATGCTATATACTGGATTTTAGACATGTAGATGTAGTTTTAGTTTATGTCAAGATTTGACATTTGCTTTCCTCTTTTCTTCCCACCAGACTTGCCACCTGTATATAGCTATTCTCCAATTTCCATGGGTTATAAAACCAGTGCTTCGCCTCCTGAAGCGAGAGTGGCAGAACAACCTTTGGTAGAGGAACAGGCAGCAGGGTCAGAAACCAAGTCTCTCCAAAAACAATGCCACATCCAGCCTCTCACTGAAGAAACAACAAGGGAAGAGGAGAATGTAGACTTCAAAGTGTCAGAGTCTGAGACTGAAACTAAAGGATACTCCATATCCGAAAACCGGGACACTGTTCCTGGATCACCACAATGCCCTTTCCAAGCCTCAGTCCCTGAACAAGTCTGCCCAGCAGACAAAACCCTAACAGTGGATGTTTCTCATGTGGGCCTTATGGAGTCTCAGATGTCAAAAGAGCAGGCAGATGATTGGGAGCATGGTAAAGAGAATGACATGGAAGAGAATGAGAATGTAGCATCAGAACCAGCTGAATTTACTGTCACTGTGCCTGCAGAGTCTGCAAAGGGGAAACAGGATCAGTACAGTGAACGAGATAATGTGGAGGATAAGAAAGAGGAACAGGATGAAAGTAGGAAAAGTCCAAATGAAGAACTGGTAGAACCAAATGTTGCTTCCCCCTCTGCTGACCTACTCCCCCCTCCCACCATAACCACAGCAGCACAGCTGGAAGGGGCTTACATGTGGAGCTTGGAGCTCTTGATTGCAGCAGCTCTGTGTGCCACCAGAGATGCCTTGTATCCACCAGCACTGGTTTCTCAGACCCTATGTCCTTCTTCTTACCATGGAATGGAGATACTGGGAGAACTGGCTGAGCTGGAAATCAAACAAAGAAGCATGGAGAGCAAAGAGAAAAGTGAAGATGGTAAGAATAACTCTTTATTGATGTTCTTAAGCTTTGTCTGAGCAGCAAAGATGTATAGCTAAACTTTAAAGGGAAGCAATTGAAACAGATGCAAGAAGACGTGACAGATTATTTGTCTTTTTACCTATTTTTTTTTTCATTTTAATATTCAAACACAGCATTCAGAAGTGATAACATGTTGTTGCACAAGTTATCTGCTGTAATTTTTTCCCCAAAACCCCCAAACCACAGTTTCTGCTCCTTTCATGCTTTTATTGCAATACACGGGTTGCACTGACTCCTATTCAAACATAGGGCTAACATATGGGTACGACCATTGTGTGAGAGCTAAGTACTGGGATCTTACTCCATCTGTTATGTCTTTCCTTTTTGCTCTTTATAGAGAATCTCCAGAAGTCTGGTTAACTTTTGGGATCAACCTGCAGTTGGCTACTGCTTGATTTTTTCTAATTTTAGCTTACCTAAAAAAGCAACATGACTTCCATACAATGAGAGGACTTGAGAGGAAAAAATATACCACATCACTGTGTTTGGCATCTCATTAGAAGGACTATAGAAATGTGATGATGGAAAATTCAAAGATTGCTGTTACATCTGTCAACATTTTCATATATTTTCAATTTCAGTTCAATTCAATTTATTTATATAGTGACAATTGACAACCCAAGTCATCTCACGGTACTTTACAGAGACAATTCAACAATTCAGTTGACTCAACATCTGAACAGCTTTTTTGTCATAACACAATACTCAAGTTGCATGTGGTGAGGCCAGCTGAATCACCTTTCTTTGATTAGTTTAGACTCGTAAGTCTGCAGGTATAATTTCCAAACAACTATGAAAAGCACAGGAATTTAGTGACCTCAGTGCTGCTGGTTAAGTGACAGCCTGTTACGAAATGTTAAGGTTTCCTTTACTGCTGGGCGGATCTGAAGTGGAATGACAAGTTGCCACTAACTTGGCAAGCTGATACAGATGGCCGCCTCAGAGCTCATACTCTTGTGAAGCAACAATAAGGTCGTTCAGTTAAAGAACAGCAACAACCTTGTATGAACATCAACTACCTGCTAATATCGTCTTGAAATCTAAATACTAATATTTGCAGTTTTTTTTGAGTTGCAAGAATCACCTACAACAGCCATCACTGAGTGGTGACTGACTTTTAAAAACTAATTTACTAATATGATTTTATTGATGATAACCTAGAGAACGTCACTTCATTCTAAAATAAGGATATAAGGCTAGAAAATTAGATCAGAAAAAGAAGTTCCCCTCCTTACTCCCTGCCTAAAGAAACATTCACACAACAAAAAACAAAATGTGTTAAATCCAGATGTGATGTCACACAGAGACCCACAGAATTTCCCTCTAACTGTCCTGTTTCCTTCCTTTTGCTCTAACTCTTTAGCCGCTTCCTATGGACCACATTTCCCCTCTGGGGACTAAGTGTGTGTGTTGAGTTGTGTGCGTTATGAAGGAACACAGAAATGGACAAACAAGCTAAGCTTCAGACACAAACCAGGACCTAGTTGCACAGTCTCTCTGCCCAGTGTGTCCCTCAGGCTCTGGCGTCTTGCTTTGCTAATTAGACCCTTTTCTTTAAAACACTTCTCCTGTAAGCGCTCCTATTTTCTTCCCATCCCCCTGAGAGAAAGTGTTTTTATTTATGCCAGCATCTGTGCATATGTGTGTTTGTGTGTTGTGTGCATGCTGTGCACACACCGGTGTATGTGGCTAAGCTGTTAAGTAATCCCAGATGAATCCCAGCTCTCCTCCATCAGAGTCCCGATGTCTCTCAACCAGACTGCCTCCTCCTGCCTCTCCTGCCTCTCCTCCTCCTTCTCTGTTATTTTTTCCCTCTCTCCGGCATCTTTTTTTTTCTTCTAAAACCAATGTAATCTTGTGTGTAAATCCTGCCTCTGCAAGCCTTGTTGATGGAATTAATAAGTGTAAAAAAATCATAAGTCGCTCAGCTGCTGCCTGTCCATGTGTGTGCAAGAGAGATACTGGGTGTGTGTGAGTGTGAATTTGTTTACATGCGTGCACGTGCTCAGCATGTGTAATAGGTGTGAAATCAATAAGTCAGTCCCGTCTGGGCGTGGAAAACACCAGATCCAACATTTTACTTAAGCAGCAGCTCAGGTCTCATTGCTAAGAATGTTATTAATAAAGCTGATGGGGCTTGGATGCAGTGAGGAGAGGGAAGTGATCAGTTACTGGAGATTTCATATACTGATGGAGGATTCAGCTTAAACTAATCGGCTATAAATTTATCGAAAACGTAACAATATTCACCTGAAAATGTGTTAGCAACAAAGTTTTCTGCCTTTCCTCTTTTTGAAATTTCATCTTGGTAAAATCTAGAGATTATGACAGCTAAAAACGCTGCAATTTCATGAAATTGAAATAAAAACTAAAAAAACAGAAAGTATAGCACAATCTAAATGCTTTTATTCAAAACAGAAAAAAATAACACTTATTCCTACTGCTGTTAAAAATGATAATTGACAGTAGTAATAATGTAATCTATAGCATCCACTTGTAGTAATAACCCATTAAATACTGGGTCTGTTAAAGGCTTATAGTGAAGGTGTTTTATGGTTTTACTGTTCTGTTCTTTATGGATCAACAGAAGCAGATACTGGATCAGTCAGGCTAAACCGTCCTGCAGCTTTCACTGTTTCCATCTATAGCTGTCTATAGTTATAGATTAACACTACTTTTAAAAAGTAATGGGTGGGGAACAGGGCAGAGCTGCGATGCATTTCAAAATTGCACAGCAACAGGTGGGGGCACTGCATTGGTCTATACAGCTTGATTAAACTTCTCTATTTTTACCCCTCCCCCCCAAACTATTTCAAGTTACAGCCATCAATGCTGTTAGTGACAATAACAATAACAATGGTGTTACATTGGGGTGGGAGTGATACTATGAGTGGAAGGGACGTATTGATTGCGGCTATTCTCTATAATACTATACTAGGTGTGGTGATGTCAGTGGTGATGTCATACGATAACGGTAACTGAAGTGTGCCACTGGCTCTGAGAGCTTGACACATTAGATGACACTGACCTCTGAGAGGCAGCACAGGACGAAGCTCTGTGTACCCTGTCTGAGCTCATCTGCTCTTTTGTTGTGTGTTCCTGTTTTTCCGTACACGCTCAAAACGCTCCTATCCTTCCTGCTTTCTGCTTCGTCCTCTGTGTCTCGTATTCCTCTCGCCATATCTCACCTGCATGCACAGGTTTTAATAATGTCAGATGTCAACGGGCAGGTCTTGCTGCTCTAGTGCCGCCCCTGACTGATCCTGTGAAACTTCTCTCCTCTCCTCGTCTCCTCATCCCCTCTCCTCGTCTTTCTCCTCGAAGGGAAAATTGGATTCTGTCCATGTCCATAATGAGAAGATGTAGGAGAATAAATAGATAGCTCAATAAACACTTTGCCTCTTATTGCTTCTCCTCCCCTTCAGTCCTCACCCCCTCCCTACTTTTTTCTCACTGCGCTGCAGTCCTCCTCCTCCTGCTCCAACCACCCGCTGCTCTCCTTCTCTCCGTTTCTCCCACACATACATAAGCTCATGCAGTTTGCCCATGTCTGCCGAGCTCAGCGAAAACTGTCTGTTCAGAAATGAGTGTGTTATGTTTGCAGGTTTGTGTATGTGAACCTCCTCATGAATATTCTGTTTTATCTGCTGCTGTGGTGACAATGACAGAGTTAATGACAGTGACAGATGTAGTGAGCTCCCTCCCTCCCACCTCACCTCCACCATTACTCCCCCCGGTTGTATGAGTGTGTGTGTGTATTTGTGTACGATTAGGCAGGAACAGAAGTATACATCAAATAAACTACACAGCTAATATCATAAATATCACCACTTTTCAGGGCGCAGTTTCATTGCTCTGAGAAAATAAATCCTTTGAACGCACAGCATGTTTTACAACATGGCAACAGCTAACCCCCCGACGCTCAGGTCTAAACTAAAGCCATCCATCTCTCAAGCAGGTGAGGAAACGCTGACCTTTGACCTCCACAGTCTGGCAACGCTAGCGGCGGCCCGAGCTTTGGAGACAGGCAGCGAGACCATGGACGCAGGGTCTGACCAGCAGTGTCCAATCAGGAAACGGCTGAACCTGCGCAGGAAGTGCAGTTGGACGCCTCGGCACGAGCCGGTGAGGCTGCAGCGAACGAGTGCTTTACAGGAGATTGTCGAGCTCGGAACATTCACGTTAAATTGTCTGTTGCTGCTGAGTTGAACACTGAAACATTTCTCAGACACAACCCAGATCATGTCACATTTAATCTTTGTTTTGCTAAGATGTTATCCAATCGAAAACAACAGAATCACGTATAAAAGCAACAATAACCTTTTCATTTTTCTCAGATTTTGTATGAATCTATTCAATTCAATTCAGTTTATTTATATAGCACCAAATCACAACACATGTCATCTCAAGGCACTTCACAAAGACAGTT
>JAUZNJ010096502.1:0-21756 GCA_034780135.1 Jordanella pulchra
CACACAATAAAATGGAAATTAATTATTTAAAAATCATACATTGTATTTTTCTGGATTTTTGTTTTAGATTCCATCACAGTTGAAGAGAACTGATGATAAAAATTACAGTCTTCTACATGCTCTGCAAGTGAGAAAACCTGAAAAATCAACAGTGTATCAAATACTTGTTCTCCTCACTGTATCTTATTATATTTACACAAACTAATGCAAAACTCTTATTTAGCCACCTTTTGTCATTAAAAATGTCCTGATTTTATGTCATTGTCAATTTCTTTTGCTCTGATCGGCTTACAATTTCCCCCTCTTACATTAAACAACTAGAGATGAAGTTAAGGGCTCAACCTAGTTTTGTAAGTTTCTCCAGTTTCTAAAAGCCAGCGATGGTTGGAAGAAAAACAGCAAAAGGAAGTGAGGCAGACAGGAGTTTGCATCATCTTTCCATTTAGCCAGAGTGCCAGATTATAGAATAGAAAATGAAGCTTTTAATATCGAAATCTCTTTACAGTCCCCTAAAGAGGATGGTCTTGCATTTCATTTAAACTGTGGCCAAGGTCCTGCAAAAGCTATAATCATCTTTCTCTCAGTGCTCATAAGGCTTAAAGATAAAAAAAAACATCTGTTTGGGAAAAATGAGTGGGCTTGTTTTTCATTTTAAGAATCATCTATTCAATAATACAGAAAGTTTTTAAATCTATTCTAAATGCTTTGGACTTTCTTGGCACAGAGTGTAGAACTAGCAACCCTGTGCTCCTTCAGGGCAAGGCAGTGTCAAAATAGTAACATCTAATTACACGTTAGCAGAGGTCCTTGCTTCCCATGTGGAGCCGAGTCACATGCAGCTCGCTGTATACGGGCCAGTCCTTTTGGCGTTGCTCTCTGAAATGACCCTCTGTTCAACAGGTAAATGATTTGCAGGTATAGTCACATTCCCAGCACTGTGAGTACACACATGTAACCTTTGGTCAATATATGCTGAAAGGGAGATGCCAGCAGGGTTTTTTTTTTTAAAAAAAGGAAGTGGTGGAGATGAAGAAAAGCCCAACCCATGAGGCTTTCCTTTTTACGTTCCACAGAAACCAGCACATCAAAGAGAGGCTGCTGTTTATGAAGCGGTGCCATGCTGTCGGTCCTCATACTGGAATTTAACAATTGTGTTTCACAGAGCTGAGGTCAACCCGGTTGGTTTATTAGGGAGGTGGTGTCCTGACAGCTTAAAGAAAAAAAGAAAAAACTGCCCATGGATTAACAGCAGAACCTCCTAGGAAGATTAACATGAATCAGAAAAAGTTTCCTGAAAGTACTGAAAGTTTACCCATTTCCTTCTATTTAAATATTTCTCAAAGTAGTTTGGACTTTGATCCTAATTTATAAACTCCCCATATTGTTCTTTTGCTTTATAGGAAACGTTCCAGAATCGCACCATCCTCATTGCAAGATGCTGGAACATCAGTGTCAGTCTGCATCTTGAAGCAAATTTCAAACTGAGACAGAGCTGACAAAAAATAAATCCTGTAATCATTTATCTGCACCTTTAAGCTTAACTTACATTTGCAGTAGCCCAAAAGAAAAAATCAGATGCCTTCTGGAGAAAACATGATATATAAGGTATGTCAGGAGTAAAGATGAGGCTTTGTACCAACCATCAAGCATGGTGGCATCAGTGTCATGATGCATGATGTAGTTTTGCTGCCTGTTGTGCTGGGTGATTTTTACTCCAACAACCTTTGGCTTTTTTAACAATAGTAAAAAAGGGTTTGTACTATATTTAAAATCCAGTTTAGGGCAAGAAACCATCAGTTTAAGTTTACTTTTTATTTTTTATCTTATTATTATCTGTATCTTATGCATGTTGGGAGCTACATGAGCTGGGAGGTTTATATGTGTGTCATTCAAATCTAAACTCAAGTGAAGAAAACTTACAAACCTCTAATTCAATAATGTCACTATTTTTTAAAAATAGATATAAAGTAAAACAGGGAAATATGGGTAAGAGATGTGAAGCCCCAAAACAAAACTTCCAGTTGAGGGTTGTCATTTCCTGAATTTGCATTCATGTAACTGTGCCGATTGCATTCCCAGCTCAAACAATATATGGTATTAAAACATATAGATAATAATTTTTTTCACATAGCATCATGCTAGGAATCTATTTATCGTTTCTGTCTCCTTGAACCACAGTCGGCCTGGTTCTGCTAGAGGTTTCTTCCTGTTAAAAGGGAGTGTTTCCTCTCCACAGTCACTAACATGCATGCTTGGTGTGAGGGATTGCTGTTGAATTAATGATTCAGTGCAATCAGCTGTTTTTCCTTAGATAGAAAACTTTTAACTAATCTGACTGTGTGATTTGATTGAATTGTCTTTGTAAAGCGCCTTGAGATGACATGTATTGTGAATTGGCGCTATATAAAGTAAACTGAATTGAATTCAAAATGTTATGGTTACATCCACTAAAAATATAGTTAGGGATCTAAAATTCATATTATTAAAGACATTTTGTCAAAGACACCATATGCATGAAGAAAGACACCTCCGAGGGCGATTTATCAGCCAAGACGTAAACAGGGAGAAGTGCGAAAATCAGTCAGCTGCTGCGAACAAACTGTGAATAACAGAAGTGTGTTTACAACATCAGTCAATAAAGATCGGTTGCTCAAGCAACTACACATTGCTTATTTAAAATAAGACTTTGAGCACAGATCAACCTGCAAGATGAAACAGTTTTTATTGTACTAAACAAATCAAAAAAGAGAATGCAGTTAATAGAGGAAAACAATTATTCAGCCGTATTAAGGTGTTGTCATAAACTGTAATGTGTTTGTAGTTCATTATGCTTCCCTAAAGATGGTTTACAAATTTTGTACCGATAAATTTTAACAAAATATATTAATGTTTTAGAAATTGAAAATTTACAGGGATTGTATGAACATAAAAACCTAAATAATATTAAAAGTGGAGGTGGATGTATCTGGGGATATACAGTTTTGCCCCACTATCCTGCTGAGCAAAACAAGACCAGTCATTCCTTGTTTCTAAGTTATGCAGTTTCTTTTAGAGAGGTCACCATGAGTCATGAACTTAAAAAGGTTTCCAAGGGCTTTTGAAGGAGGATCAGGCCCACACCATCCCCAACCCCTTACCTCACTTAGCAGTGAGCTTACATTCCAAATAACTTCATGTATTGTTTTACATAAAACCTACCTGGTGTGTTTGCTAAAAAGTCCAATTTGATTTTAGCAAAGTATATAACTTACAGTTAGCTATTCTAATAGGGATACCAGCAAATTTGGAGCACATCTTTAAAGCGGGGTCCAAAACATAAGGAGGTACTAAAACATTTTCATTCATTTTTTCACAGATATATCCCTGTTAAAGTTATATATTTCCAATACATCTCCGAGATTGTGTACATGTAGATGACTTTATGTTGCATGTCTCTATTTTGGGTACGTAATTTGCGAGTTTGTCGGTCTTTATAGGAAGTAATGATCTACAAGTCTCTCATCCACCGTCTGTAGGGATAGAGCAAAGTACTGTAGCAGTGTAATTTAGGTCAAATATATATAAACTGGGTCTCTGTCTCACAGCCAAACATTTCAGATTAAAGTATTTCCTAGTTTTTTTGGATGATAATGTAGTTTTACAAAACAATAAAGACTAATCCTCATCCTAAATGAAAACATTTAATCTGTAAAAAAATCACAGTAGTAGGTAGAAAGTAAAAAAAAGAAGATAAACATAGGAATGTAAAAATTGCTCATGTCTTAATAATCCAATCATGTAGTGGAAGAGAAGGCATGGTGTTTCTATTTATTTCTGTGCTGCACTGAGATTGACTAGTAAGGTGGGATAGGTTGCCTCTTTGTTCAGGGCGTATTCTGCCTACTGCATGTTCAAGATAAGTACCTGTCCCTCCACAGCCCTCTTGAAACAAGGAAGCCTGGGATAAGAAATATATGTGTTGACTTGAGCTTTAAATCCAGCCTACGTGCCTAATATGATTCAAAAAAATAATAAGAAAAATATACAATTAATAGTAAAAACCAAAAAGAAATATTTTTTCAAGATATCTCACAAAACAAACAGGCTGAATCCCAAACTGACTACTACACACTAACCCTCCGTTTGCGTGTTCCAACAGGGTCCCCCGCATTAAGAGCCGTAACAAACCATGTACTTGGTAGGGCTAGTAGACCATTCAGTCGTTAGACATGCATAGATATTACAGCGAGCCCGCACTGAAGCAGACTCGCTGTAATTTGGCAGCAGGTGTAATGGTAAACTAATTGGAGGAAGAAACACATGCATTCAAATGTAGGTCCCGCTGGTTTGCTGAATCTTTCGTCAAACTGATAGAAAATCACAAGCTGGGAAAAAGAAAAAAATATTAAACCCTAAAGGGAAGGTCCTCTTTGAAATAGTGTTATTTGACTGCATATATTTATCAAAGGTTTAATGTCATGTCAACCTGTGCCACAGAGCCATAGCCATGCAAATGTGGTGTCGCTGTATTGCCACAGAAACAACTGCTTTCCTTTTCCGTCGAAGGTAAGAGGCCATCCATTTTTCATTTATACCTCCACCTTCAATCAAGGTGCCTTCCACAGCTGTGAGTGTGACTTTATTGGGAGTGACACTTGATTGTTGAGGGTTATTGCTTAAGGAGTCGGTTTGGGATTCAGCCACAGATTCAGTTTGTATAGACATAGCAAAAGCATTTGCTCATACATCCAAATTATTGAAATTAGGTGTTCCAATCACTTTCATGGCCAAAAGTGTATAAAATCAAGCATCTAGGCATACAGGCTGGAGTTACTGAACAAACATTTATGAAAGAAGGAGTCGTGTCAGGAGCTTGAATGAATTCCAGGTGGGACTATAATAGGAGGCCTTCTGTGCAACAAATCCAATCCTAAAATATTCCACAATCAACTGACAGATGTATAAGAAGATTGAGGTGTTTGGGAACAACAGCAACACAGTCACAAAGTGGTAGGCTAGATAAACTGACAGAGCAGGTTGAGTGGATGCTGAAGTGCATAGTGCGAAGAGGTCAGCAAATTTCTTTAGAGTCAATCACTACACACCTCCAAACTTCGTGGAACATTCAGATTGGCTCAAGAAAAGTGTGCTTAGAGCTTCATGGAATGAGTTTCCATGGTGGAGTAGCTGCATCCAAGCCATACTTTGCCAAGTGCAAAGCAAAGCATTGGATGTAGTGGTGTAAAGCACACTGCCAGTAAACTCCAGAACAGTGAAGATGCATTTTTGGGAGTGACAAATCTCACTTCTCCATCTGGTAATCTGATGGACTACTCTGGGTTTGGCAGTTGCCAGGAGAACAATTTAACTGACAACATTGTGCCATGTGTAAAGTTTGGTGGAGAGGGGGTTATAGTGTAGGGTTTTTTTCACTATTGGGCTTGTTTCAGTCAAAGGAACTCTCATTCCGACAGCCTGGGCTCTCATTCCCTTAAACACTCTCCTAAACCTTGTGGGCAACCTTCCTAGAAGAGTTGAAGCTGTTCTAGCGGCAAAGGGTTGACCAAATCATACTGAACCTGTAAGGATCTGGAATGGGATATCACTTAACCTCGTATGTGAGTCAAGGCAGGTGGGCTAATCCTTTTGGCATATTAGTGTGTATGTTGGTCCAGCGATTAGGGTGTAGAGACATACAAAGCCTGTTAGAACCAGTCTTATTTTATTCTAGCTGTAAAACAATGCAATTGATCCCAAAGGGAAGTTTAATCTTGCTGTCAACTCATCTAACTCATAAGGTTTTTTTTCAATGAGTTAATACAGAAATAGCTGTAGGCAGGATGGATTTTCTGTAGCGCTCTGTCTTGCATCACAGCTGGAGAAGCCTTTTACTGAACACACTGTTGTTGTTCAACAGTCATCTGAAGAGGATGTTCACGGTTGTCCCTACTGTTATTTATTTTATGAAGAATTCTTCTTTGTTAAACATCTTCTAAGGTTCAAGAGGAGCTCCAAGAACAGAGCTGACCCTCTTTAACAGCTTCTTGAGCTAGAGAGATCACACTCTCATAGCATGTTGTATCTGTAACTTAGGAACAACAGAACTGATGACAGTTCGTGCAGTGTTGGAAAAAGCAGAAGGTGGAATGTAAACAGTGGGACAAGCAACACTGGTGAACTCTCTGGGTAAAACTTTGCACTAAAACTATTTGCCAACTGTTCATTATCAGGGGTGCAGTGATAAAAGCTCATATGAACATGTCCTTAATGAAGTAGTATGTTGTTCACAAGCACTGTGAAGCCACCTCACCTGCAAATTCCAGCCTTCTTAAAATTTGTGCCTGTGTATGACCAGAAATCCTGGGAAAGGGACACCAGACATGATCCAGCAACCATGTTTCAGTAAAATCAATAATTCTGCTTTCTGTATATTCTAAGTGGGTCCTTGGTAGCACTTGGAATTCTTCTAACTTGCTTTCTAAAGCTTTCAAATTACCCATAATGATTGATGAAAGAAATTTGTTGAATTTCCTCCTCCTCTTTCTTCTCCTTTCTCCAGCTCTGTATTTTTTTCAACTGAACAGGAAATTGTGAAAGTAGCTGAAGAATTATTTTATTTTTTTGAGATTTTATTCAGGTGCTCCTTGGTATGAAAAAAATTATATGCTATGGTTGTTTATCCATCATAATATATGTCCAAAAATAAATATATCTTTGCAAAAGTTCCTTTTTAATTCATAGCATGCAACAGCATAGGTAAAAGAAAAAAACATTAAAAAAAATAAACTTTGATCAACACACAGAGGAACTAAGTTTTTTTTTTTTTTTTTTAAACAAATCATAATGAAACTAACAGACTTTGTCCAAGCTAACTTTAGCAGCGCAGCTCTAGAATAAGCTTCAATTAAAGCCAAGTTTACTACATCAATTGGAAACCCATGTGACTACACTTGGTAAATTACTTGGCAATCCCACCACATGCTGATTCTTGTGAATCTATTCAGATTCTCTTCCTTGAACCACAGGTTACCATTTGATAAGGCTTCTGTTTCCTACAACAAATCTGTAGGTATAGTTTTAAGGTTAGAGTCTACCCATCTCTCAATCAATCCTGTCTTCCTCTTTGAGAAAGGCAGCATAACACCTTATGGAGGGAGCAATCCATCCTTTTTAAGTTAAAACTATTGCCTCAGAATTAAAGGAGCTGGGTTTTTTCCTTGAATGTAAACTGATCTGCTATACACAACAATAAAACCAAAAGACAAAGCCCAGCCAATCTAACTAAGCTACAAATTGTATTAGACTCTTGCAGATAGTAGTAAACCAGTTTTTGATTTGGCAAACAGTGACCAAATACTGTGTAACATTAACCCCTTGGAACACCTCCAAATTTACAAAATATATTGGCGAAATATTTAGCATGCATCCAATGTTTCTTTGTGAAGAGATAGCGCACACATGGACAAACCTTTTCATTATATTGTCTTAAATTTCGTTTTAACCAAAAAGCTCACCAACCACAATTAGCTTAATCATGGATTTAACCATTTACACCCAATTCTCTCACTGCTAAACACACTGTTGAGTTGGCAAGCCTGTGAAAACAAACCTCCTCGGCCATAATCTTAATTCCAGCCTTTAACTCAAAAGTAAAGCCTTTCTGTGGCACCAATCATGCAACCCTTAATCTAGCTATGTGGACAACTGCCACATGGCGGATATACAAGCAGGAAAAAAAGGCAGCACTCACTGAATGTAGCTTAAAATAGAACAGTTGATTGTTTATTTTTAGCTATACATTCATAAATAACTAAGGAAAATAATGACATCTGATAAAACATAAGGTGGCATTTTACCATTATTGCACTACATTACTCAGTTCTTGTGCATTTATTAATTACTTCACTGTCTGTGTGAGTCAAATAACACCTTAAAAATATATATAAATTTAGCATGAACAGTGTTTTTTACTTTTTTTAATATAAAATCAATAAAAGCCAAACAAGACTGGCAATTGTGCCTGTGTGGAGTGTTTATAATCCCCTTAAAGTAACTCTAGAAAGTTTTTTTTTATTTTAAAGTGGAGGGCAACAGAAAGACCTAACAACAAGTGTATGAAAATAAGAATCCAAATGTACTAATTAGAAGTAGGCTAATGGATTTTTCTGATGAAGGCAAAGTGATGCAAGGCGTTTGGGTTTGTAAAGCACTGAATGGCAATAGAGGATGCTTTACATAAAATTTCAAATGATTTGAATGCTGATCTCTGATCATGTCCTTTATTCTCGATGTTATGCAGGATGAAATTGTAAAAATAAACGTTTTGACTGTGGTAATGTGTAGTAGTAATACTGATTGCGACACTAACTGACATAGCTGATACAATGAATGTTGCAACACCAAATAATCTAAAGTAGGGGGAGGATGTAGATTCTGAATGAGTGGCCCCAGAATGGAACCTTGATTAATCCCACACATGCTCTTATAATTTCCAAATGACACAAAGAAAAACCAATCCACCAATTAAGACATCAATCAGCTTACTGCAGTACCAGAAATATTCCTACTTTAATATTAGGGAGACTAAGTAGAAGCAGATATGACACAGTGGTGTGGCTGAAAATTCTATTTTGATTTTTCCATATTGTATCTTAAGTTATTCCTTTAAAACATTGGTATTAATTTACAAGGAAAATTTTACTAAATATGTACTATTTGATAAACTTAAACATTTGCAGTCTTTTACACACTCTTAATTAATTCTTCCCTTGACAATGTGACCTCAGTATCTCTTGTAATTTTATCAACATAACAGAGGAATCATGGGAGAAGTGGAGGTACTGAAAAAGTATAAATACCTTGGTGTTCACTTGGACAACAAACTTGACTGAAGGTGTAACTGTGAAGCCGTCTACAAAAAAAGGACAGAGAAGCCTACTTTCGAAGGAAACTTAGGTCCTTTGCCGTTTGCAGCAAGATGCTATGACTTAAAAAAGCTTGACAAGTTAATAAAGGACGGCTCTGTTCTAGGAACTCCTCTGGAGATTATTTCACAAAGAAAAATTCTTTATAAAGTGAAGAAGACTTTAGACAACTGTGAGCATCCTATTTTAAAGATTTTTAAATAACAACAAACCGTCTTCAGACAGAGGCTTCCAGTGCAAGACTGACCGCTACAAAAAATCCTTTCTGCCTACAGTTATAAACACTTACAACAATTGGTTAAAAAAAAATAACAACTATGAGTTACTACAACATTTCATTTCCATTTGGTGTTAATAAAGTATTTTAAATGTAATTTAATTGAACATACAAAACTATGATAAATCATTGAAATAAAAGAAACACAATCTAAGAAATTTGCTTAAGCTGTTAGCAAATACCTTTCTGAAAAGGTCTGTACCAATCAGACAATTAATAATTAATTACCACTTAATAGATATTCATACAAGAAAAAACATAACCCTTTCTCGCCAGACAAAATTCAAACGTCGCTAAGGTCAAATTGTATGAATAACCAATCAAGAAGGGGTGATGACATAAAAAAAATTCTTGACTATGTACTTTTGCCCCCTTTACAGTAATACCCCAAAATGAACTCTAATGTATAACAAACGATTACAGTAAATGTGTGTAATTTCTAATTAACTGCTCGGTGAAAGCTTCATATGTTTTTATAGAACATTAGCTAGAGTGAACAGCACAATGAAGACCAAGGAACAGGACGGAAAAGTCAAGGGTGAACTTAAAAACAATATTTCAAACTTTGACATTTCATATTAAACCTTTTAATCCATCACTGACAAAAGGAAACCATTTGCGGCAAAACTACAAAACTACCCATACATGTGGTCTAACTTAGCTGACAGGTTGGGTAAAACATTAGAAAAGCAGCTTAAAAGCCTGTGACAAACTTTGTTTAAAGAACAAAGTGTTACATACAGTAAAAGTAGCAAGGATTAAATATAATTTTCTTATTTGTACTGCTGTTCATCCCACTCACTTATTTCCAATCCTTCAGCCCCTTCAAATAAAACTCCTGCAAAAGAAAAATAGCATTTAATATGGAATGTCCAGGAGTTTGCATTTTAAAATGTTATGAAATTCAAATGTGTTAAAATTAAAACTTTTACTTTAGCCAGAAACACCAAAAAAGCAACAAGCCTAAGGCGTTATTCATTTTCTATGTGAGAAACAAAAAGATGTTGAAAAATCTTTGAGACTCACAACATTAATACTGATTTTTGGATTTTTACATTTTTATCTTTTCAACTTTTAAGGTAGAAACCGAAGACACTTCATCCCTCCATCAGTGATATCTTTTATCGTACACGAGCGGCTATAGAAGCAATGTCACCTAAGTGTCAACCCCATTCAATCCTATTACAACCACTTTCCTAATCACTGAGATTTCTGGATTATATTTCCCATGTCGACAGCGATTAAACTGGAAGAGCAATGGGATTGCCGTTGCTTCCAGATGGGCTGACTAAACTGGAAGTGATCAGTGATAGTATAAGTATAGATTATATGGTTCACTGCTGCCTTGGGGTTTGCTGTACAAGCTGTTCTTGTCTCTCCAACTAATGCCACCAAAACGCATCCACTGAAAGATGTAAACCAGATTCAAAAGATGTCTTCAAAGAGAATTATGTTTTTGTTCTAATCATGGAAAAAAACTAGGGAAAATCTTGACCAGATGGCTTGGCCAAGATTATCCTGTAAACATGTCTTCCTATCCTGACTTTGCTACTCTTGGCACAATGGCAGTTTTTATGAAGACGGTAAGAAGTAAACATTCTTCATCCGGCTGAGCAGGTTTCCCCAATGCTGCTCCAAACCTCTGTGCATGTTTGTTGCCGTGTGCATACATGCGGTCTGGGGAAGGGTTACACAAACAAGCGTGGTTTGTCTTCTGACCCAGCCGCTTTGAAACACTCGGCACCACCCACACTTGTCTCGAGCTGTGTTCCCACATCTGTGCTGTGGCTCAAATATCACTCCTTCCCCCCACCAGCATCTGCTGCAGGCGGAGGATGCAGTTCTGAACAAACTCATAGATTTTGTCATGTTTAAGTCAACTGGAACACCAGTCTAACCCAAGGAGATAACCTTGCCCTTTAAATAATATCAAGACATCAGAAAAGGGGACAGGACACTACAGTCTGTGGAGCCCTGTGAACCGGTGGATGTTATCCTCTCCGTCTTTCAGAAACAGTGCAGGGACTGTCAGTGAGCAGAGGTATACTGGTGTGGTTGCCACAGCGAGCAAACTCTGTTTCCTTGAGCCTGCCTCTGATTGGCTGAAGCCTTCACTGAGGGAGGGGGACTCTGCCAATGAGAAACAATTGATATTTTGTTGCCAGGCCAAGCTGTCCTGATACAAAGGTGATGCTTATGAGCAACAAGATCAATCATCTAGTTCGGAAAATTGCTCTTTTTGTAGTAAATTCACATATGAGGGTTGCTAAGATGTGAATAAATTAAGTGGAAATCTATTGTTAGATTTAAAACGATTCTTTTAATACATGACACTGCAGCAGCTGAATAAATACTGGGTACAGCTGTATATTAGCATATAGCTCGAATGCTAAAATATAATTTCATTTTAAAATGTTTCATGTAAGCCTGTTCTTGTCTGTTTTTTAATATGTTTTCTTTGGCTTTAATCAGAAAATCATTGCTTTGAACAGAAAATAAAGCTTTAAAACATCAGTCTCTTTAAGTAAATATATATTTTATTTTTCACTATGTGAACTGAGTCGGTATAATAGATGACATTTTCACTAATATTCCAAATTACACTTATATCAGCGGGTCCCTGTTTTTGAAAGTCCTAACCTGCCACTTTGGGTGTTAAACTGAGATTCGAACCATATATGTTCAAATTCAAAAGGTTTATGTTTTGTCATATTCTATTTCACAAGTATGAACTAATTAGTGTTTGTCTACAACAGCATATCGCAACTGAAGTTTCTGGTTGTAATGTGAGAAATATGAAATTTTAAGTTGGAAATACATTAAGTTTTTGAAGGCCTTTTAAATCCATCAAGCACTATTCAAAGGCCCTAAGTGGAGTGTGAAGGAGTCATCTTCACAAGGCCCCCACTCAGTCATACAAAATTGAAACAGGAACAACAATAAAGCCTCTTTTTTCCACTGAAATTAGCGGGTTAACGCAGTTTTTTTTAAATCGACCCACTAAAATTGGCATTTGGCTCCCTTCTCACTAGAAAAAACGCTGAATCTGTGCCCCCGCCACTACATTTCTGCTGACATCATCACCCTGGGTTAGCATTGATGATGTCACCAATGCGACAAAAATCCAGAAAGTAAACAATGAAGAGGAACATGTAAGGAAGCCAGGAATTAGTCAGTGTGTTTTATTGTTTTGCTCTTGTATCGGTCTGAATCTCTCTCAGCAGGGCTGCGCCGTGTTTATCGAATGTAAACAGAATGTAAACAGAGCTGTTATGGGTTGTTAGATCAGACGCGACTGATGCGGTGAGTTGACATCCGTACGTTACCCAATGGTATCATGTAAATTAACGGGTCGAACCGGCTTAGTTGTTCCTACTGAATGCCGATTGGAGTCGATCTGTTTGAAGGCGATTATAACCCAGGTCACTTGCCGAGTTGTTTGACCCGGTTTGAAACAGGTCAGTGAGTTATATGATTCTTGAAGGTGTAGCTTCAAGCAATGCCCCCATATTGTCAAGGTATGATGTAGCTGTAAGTTGTGTCCTTTGAGTGCAGGTTGTGGTGTGATCTTGACAGGTTCCTGATCTGAAAGCTTCTGCTGACATATATAGATAGGTGAGGCCCCTGAAAAGTAAAAACCTGTTTGGTAACTACAAATAGAACAGTTAATCTGACTTTTAGAGAACTTATGACCTTTTCACATACCTTTTAAGTTTGATTAGATAATAGATTAACAAATAAAACACTGAAGGGTAAATAAAACCCTGCATTAATGTATTCTACTAATATTGCTATAATTGTCTTTAGAGTGTTTATGTTCACCGTCCTCCTGTGCCCTCAGGGAAAGTAAAATCATGAAAAGGTTTTTCCTAAATGCAAATGATCACAGATGTTTTTGTACTTTGTTCACCAACCTTTGCATCGGTGATCAAAAGAAAACTATTGGATGCTATTTTTGTGTGAACCTTGTGCAAACTAAACTAGACACTTTTATCAATTTTAAACTAAGTTATTGCTTTGTCTGTTCATCTTCCAGGTCAAAAGACACTTAAGTAATGAATCAGGCCATGACAGATTCACAGCTGTACAGTTTGGTTTATGCTTTCTTTATCCAAGATGCTTTGCTATGTTTGAGTTATTCAAACAGATCCTCCCAGTTTTTAATAAAGTGTTTTCTGGCAGTGTTTTTAGGATGTTTAAAGCTATAGGGATTTAACTTCTTAGGGATGAAAAACAAAGATCTTACAGTTTCCTCTCGAAGTTTAATTTTTGTCAGTGTATATTCAGCTTTTAATATGCCCTGCATATAACTCTGGTGTGTGTATATAAAAACCGATATGTTTTAACTGAGCCGAGTCCCTTGGATGCGAGTGTTGTTTCTTCTGTCCTCATTTCCAGGATGATATTGCTCTGTCTGTCTCTTTCTGCTTGTCTGTTTGCAGTTGAAATGTATCTTAATGTTTTTCATCATTATCTGACTCTATATCAGACTATGGAGTACTATCAATCATCTTCAAAGACAAAAACATACAAATATTTCCTTCCTGTCTGGATATTCTCTTCTGTGGATTTTAGTCCATCCGTCCTGACTGAGATGTTGCCTTGTTCACTCACAGCTCCTTCTAAAAAGTTTGCAGGACAACACAACAGTTGTTGGCAAGCAATTCAAACGGTTAAACGGTTAAATGATTCATTTCTGATTAAGGGTGTTGACCAGTATATATTTATATACTGTATATACAGTATATATTTATATACTGGTTATATATATATATATATATATATATATATATATATAAAAAATCTCTGTTCCCTTATGTTTCTTCTGGATAACGTAAAAATTTAAAATGATGCTTTAATATTTCCTTTGTTAGCAGGTTTATACTCCCACATTGGCAGTATTTAACAACTAAATAGTATTTAACAACAAAGAAATATATCATTGATTGGCGTTTAGATAACCCAATATTAAGTAATTACCACTGAAACAAGACTGTAAATGAAAGTCTCTGAGTTTGGTGTCATATTGATTAAAAGGGTTTCTTTCTTTTACAAGTCTGTTTTAGTTTCCAATTTCTATGACTGAACAGATGAATATAATTATCTCAGACCTTCAATATTTTCAACTGACAATATTCTGTCAATTGTAACTCATCATTAAAAAACTAAACTGTTTGAGGTGGGAAAATAAATTAACCAAAGACATTCAGGATTGGGGGGGGTGTATCAGGGTAAGTCCCAGGGTCCCTATAGGGAGTCTGGTTGGAATTGCTGTGGTGATTTCTGAATAAAAGAGCAGCTACAAGGACCCAATACTGAAGTTGTTCCTATTTGTTTGATTGTGGGAACTATGTTATTGTTTTTACTGTAGATGTGCCCTAACAGACAAACTCTGAACTCATGGGATGGTTCTATAATACACAGAGAACACAGAGAACCCTAAAGCATCCCTCACCATGTGAGTGTTAATGAGAAACAGGTTGACTGGATCAGGACCCACGTTCTGATGGCTGGGTCAGAAAACCTGAGAACAATTAACATGCAAGAGGATCTGCCTGCCTGAATGACACGTGGTTGTATTATTTTCTCAGGATTTATTTAAAGAGATTTTAAAGCACACCGCTTCAGTGGGAGGAGTTTCTTCAGAAGTAGAGCACATCTTTTCCTGCATTGTTGAATCAAGTTAAAACAGTTTTCCGCATTAGGATGAGACCAGTTGAATACCTCTGACCTCCCTCGGGCATAAATTCTGAAAAAAAAGCAACTTTGGTGACACCGCCCAGCAGTATTTTGGGTCACATGGGGAGGAGTGTGTGTTTCTGACTGTGTGAATGTTTCTGGTGTTGGCTCAGCTCCGATCAGAGCCACATTTGGCCCCTAGGCTGTGGCTCCAGATGTGCTTTGTCTTTCTTTGTGAAGAACGGCTCAACAAACTCATAGCAGGCAGAAGAACAAGGAACTGTGCAGCAGAAATGACGTGGAGGGAAAACTGCTATAGGGATCTGAAACATGAGACTTTCATCCTCCACCTCTTCCTACTCTGACACTATCTAATTCATCCTGGAAAAAAAAAACAAAAATAAAACAAAAACAGAAGTCTTGTAGTTTAAGACTCTTCGTAAAAAGGTTACAGTTGTGTTGCTGTTTTTTTTTCTTTCACTTAATACTTTGTTATACTCGTATGGTCTGAGCATTTTCCCTCAGTAATCAGAATCCTTCTTTGCTCTGTTTTTACACAAATGAAACTGTCTTCAAAATCGAGGGAAAATAAGAAACCTACAGCACTGATCTATTTCAAACTGACACCTCTTATGTGATTTAAGCAATATATGGTGTGAAGATATTTTTCTTTAGCAGGGTCAGAGTTGAGAAGATGGATCATGATGGAGCTAAATATAGGATGATTCCAAGAGAAAACCTCCTTGAAAGGAGGCGTTGTGTTTCATTGTATAAACTGGAGGTAGGGAGTATCAGTCCTGGTGTGCCACTGTCCTGCAGCTTTTGCATGCAACCCATCTCAAACTCTCCAGAAATAAAGCTGAATCACCTCATTGGTTTAACTGAGGCTTGGTCGTCAACCATTCGTTTCAGGTGTGTTGGAGCAGGAACGCGTGCAGACAGCAGGACATTGGCATTTGAGAACCAACATTGCCTAAAGCATATTCATAGGTTAAACTGGTTGAGAATCAGTTGTAAGAATTAAAAATGGATCAGTACAAGCACTAATTATTCAATCTGATTGAGCTTAAATTGTTTAGCAAAGAACAATGTGAAAAAACCTTCACTATGGACATGCAAGCTGTGGCAGATTTACCCTAATCACTGTGCTACATGGTCATATTTTAATGGGTCGTTTAATAACAGGCTGCAAAGTAGAAACCATTGTTTTGTTTTGTTTTTTTTCCATGGTGCTGATGATCCGATAATGAGAGTGATTTTATGCTTTAAAAACCAGAAGTATGTCTGCTTCTGATGTTGCTTTTGGCAAGAAGGAAAAAAGCGTCAGGAAGCAGATGGAAAACAGTTATAGCTG
Organism: Jordanella pulchra; assembly: GCA_034780135.1. Lineage (NCBI taxonomy): Eukaryota > Metazoa > Chordata > Actinopteri > Cyprinodontiformes > Cyprinodontidae > Jordanella > Jordanella pulchra. Next base: position 16,214 of record JAUZNJ010096502.1, read on the forward strand.
AGATGAGTTGAGAGCCTTTGGCCTTTGTTACTGTGGTTAATTGTTGGTTTGTTCTTATCGGCTTATATCCTGGATATTTTCTTCACACTATTCCAACCAATCCCCTCTGCTTTCCTTTCTCTTCACTTTTTGTAGATGTCCCACCCATGAACCCACCCACAGTCCAACCCCATCCTCCTGTTCATTCACAGTTTTCAGACCTAACCACCAAACTTTTTCAAATGGGCCAAAACATTTGCATACTTGTTTAATGTGTCATGTAGACTTTTATACTCTCTTTAGCCATTGGGGGTCTGAATGGTTAAAACACACACAAACACAGAGATGCTTCTTTCCTGTACTAGGTTTGCTGAATCTTAAATTTGATTTGAATGAATTTCTAAAACAATCAGAATATTCTATATGCCAAGTCCCTATTAGCTGTTGGACTAAAGAAGATTTATTGTTGCAATAGATTAGAAGCCTTAAATGCTTCATTATGTCCAGTGTTGGTTTTCATTGTTCGTGTTTATGGCCTCCATTCAACCACCACTGAGGGATGCCCAAAGCTCATATTACAAACCCCAACAGTGTAACATAAAGAATGTTGAATGTCGGGAAAATAGCCTTTTAAAAACTGCATTCTTTGTTTTACTTGGCCTATTTTGTTGAATATAAATATTTGTTGTGTGATCTGAAACATTTAAAGGTATCATAAAAGCAAAAAATGAAATAAATCTTAAAATCTTAGTCCAAATAAATTGGAACTTTCTAAATTTCTTAATATTTGTGTTACATTAACACAGATTAAATGTACTTAACTGGATTTTTCTGTTCAACTCAATAGTTTCAGTTTGGTTTCCTTAAACCATTTGAGTTCAACTCATCAATTTTTACTGTGAACAGAACATCAATTCTTTTTTATTTCCCACCTTTAAAACAGGAAGAACGTAGATTCCTCTATTGTCTAAAGCTTTATTTTACTGACAGTCAGGCCTCAGGCTTTAGCTGAGCGGGGTAATGAATGTGGCCATCAAGCTGTGCTGTGTCATACTGATGGGTCGCTGGGGAGTCCTCCATCACTTAGAGCTCTACTGATCTCGTTGTGCTGCTCTCTAACGTATTGTGCAGTGTTCAATGAACATCGAGTGGATTAACCAGCCTGGATATGGAACCTTAGTGGGGTGACGTCCTCCACATCCGGACTGCGCAGCGCCTGCCCTGTTTATTTTGTTTTCTCTGTAAACACTGCATACATTTAAGACCCTTTTGTTGCAGGATGGTGCTGTTTACTGAAGCCAAGGCTCCTGCTGTAAATCAGACTGGGGAATGTTGTTGGAGTTCATTTAATGAAGTGTATATGTGAAAAAATCTGAAAAGATATTTATTTCATTGCAGTCATTTGATGTTAAAATAATAAAAAAAAAATCTTCTGAATCAGTCTTTTAGATCCTGTCCATATGATGATCAAAATTGCATCTTTTTTTCTAAGGAAAGAAAGAATGTGCATGCAAACGAGTGGAGCCATCACCACTGGTGATAAATCCAGGAACATGGCAGCACAGAGCAGGAAGGTTACAGAGTAGTATGAAGCTAAGAAGTCATTGTTTAAAAAAAAAAAGCAGTTTGTATGAGCACAAAAGTCATGAAAAGGACACCTATAAATTATTTCACTCATTATTTCACATCTATCATAATTTAAAGATCAACATATTAATAATCTTTTAAAAAATGCAATTTTGCTTTCTTGTTAAGCAGATAAAAATAAAACATCTCGCAAAACAAAGTAGATTTTTTTTGTGCCCAATAAGAGGTTTTATCTTGTTGATCATGGCCTGTTTTGTTGCAAAGGAGGATGTTTTAAACTTTTTCCATCATGACACCTTTTATATAAATGAGAATATTCAAACATGTGGCTTCTCCTATCTATTGTCTATTCCCATTTATAAAAATAGCAAAGCAAAATGAGTTTGTTACATGGAATATAAACAGCAGTAAAATGGAAAGTAATTTATTATTACTTCAAAGTTCTTAGAGACTTAAATTTAAGAAGCAAATAATATGACAAAAACACTCCCAGTTGATGCATATTATTTTAGTTGGGCTAATCAGTGAACCACTACGTATATAGTGAAAAACCACTCATCTTTGTTTCCCTGAATAAATACGCTCAAATTAAAGTTTTGAGACTCAATTCATCATAAAAACAAGCTGATTCCTGTCATGTAAAGCAGTTCGCAAGAAAAAGCTCCAGATTTTCTAAAGCGAGTCTGTATGGGGTGACCACAGACACAAATGCAGTTAATTTATGAAATTATTTTCACTTTTAGACCATTAACCATCTCAATACAGCCTTTTCAAACCTTGAAGTTTATCCTCCAATTTGGGTTTGTCTGTGTTTTTTTTTTTTTTTTAATACTGCAATAGTTACGAAACCTTTTCACAGATCCATGATTCATGCATTCCATGGGCACAAAGGTAAACTCTCCTATTAAACATTAACAGTGTCATTAACAATTTACATCAGTCACCCACTAACACAACTATTTATCAGTTCAATTCCAATAACTTTTTGCTATTCAGAGAGAGTTTGGTCATGATAACAAGCTCTGGACACAATGAAGCTGAAGCTCTCCCACTTTTTATCACCAGGCCTTAATTCAGATTTGACAGGTTGACTGAAACTCCCATGAAGGAGGGGGAGGTGACAGTCAGAGTGTTACTCTGGGAGTCTTGTTTCAAGCATTCTGGCTGAAGATAGAGAGTTTAAGCTGAGGTCAATCAGCTTTCAAAGGTGGTTCCAACCCAAGTTGTTAAAAAAAACCCAGACAGAAAACATTTTTTTCTAAGTTGCATGATGATAAATTTCATTGTTTTTTATGACAAGATAGACACTGTTTCTAGAAAGAAAATGTTGTCAATAAACTCTTTTTTTTGTTCATACTCATGTGGTTAAAGTAACTTCAGTGACAGAAAATTGGATGTTATCTCCTGACAATTACCTGATTCAACATACATACAGCTTAGGATTTTTAAGACCATTTCAACTGGTACTGGCACTTTTATATTTAATCAAAACTAACCTGGCAAAGGTTAAAATGTAGGTAAAAAGGTAAAATGTTAGATACTGTATGTTGGTAGACCTAAATGTTCATCACAAAGATTTACCATAAACTATATAACTGTCATTATAGATGACTGGGTTTTTTATTTTGTTGATTTTTTTTCATTGTATTTAGTCTGTTTTCCAATATAATAAGATAGTCTTACCATATCAGATCAGGGTTTATTTGAATACTTTCTTGTTTTTCTATGATCACTTCCTATCATTACATTCAAGCTCATTTAGTTCACGTGTGCTTCCTAAGCACCCTAGTGCCACTCACCTGTGTCACCTGCCATTTTGAAGTTACTCTTTGCTTCTGTTCCCTCATGCCTAATACCTGCCTGAGGTATAGCTGTTTTATTTTTCATTGATTTATTGTTTTTTGTTATTGTTCACCATGTTGCTTCAGAGACCCTGTTGGCTACAGAGTCTAGATCAAAAACCAAACATCCTTACAATAATTACATGTTAGAAATACAAAATGTCTGCTGCAGGAATGCAATCTGTAAAATTTAAAAGAAACGTTAAAAGGTAGAAGAAAATACTTTACATCTTAAATCTGCTTAACAGTCCCTTAGCTAACTGAGACGCCAACATCTTTTCTTTCTTTTTTAGTCTCTTACAACCTTTGGCATACTTCTTATATTTAAACTCTCTTTAAAATTGCAGGTTCTAGCTGTTGAGCTGAGAGAAAGTTGAAGAATTTGGAGTTAGTCTTCATTAATTTAGCGAACCAGTTCATAATGATACCACCGCTCTTCTCAGTTTTTCTTAAGTTCAAAAGCCTCACCATTATTTCATCCCAATGATCAAGAAAGATAACAGTTTTGAATGGGACATCTGTATATTTCTATCTCTAAACCTTTGAAGATATAGCAAAAGTATCGAGCTTAGTGTTATAACAAAAGTACAAAAGAGACTCCATCAACTCAGCATCCATGTAATGCAAACAATCGTCACATTCCTGTCTAAAACCTCAGCTCAGCCACTTCTCTAGAATGACAGACTGCTCGATTTAGCCTGCTGAAAATAGATAACGATGTGTTATCACCAGCCGGGGATGAACAACATGTAACGGGGCCATATCCCGGAAGTATACGTCTGAATGAAAAGCTCACGTTTCCCGCTGTTCTACAGTGTTACATGTAGAGACCGCAGCCAACGTGGCCTGTGACTGAAGGATGCACACATACAGGATAGGTTCTAATAAAATGTCAGATGTATTATTCTTGAAAGAAAATATTTAAATTAGAAAAAGCAAAGAAAAGACAGAAAGAGAAAGCAGCACAAAATTGCCACTAATACACCATAGTATCCACAGGGTCTAGTCTTAGTGGAAGGTTATTTTATATCACAATAAAATTATTCGTAATCTTTGGGATAAAAAGAACTTAAAGCTGTTTAAGTTGTGCTACAGCAGAAGTGATGTGTTTGGCAGCCTTTCCAGTTTTAGTCTTAGTCTTCATGACTTAATTACTATTGGTTTTGTCACAATTAAGTCATTTCATATGCAAAGTTTTGGTGATGAGAACCCAAAACGTTTTTGCCTAGTTTTAGTCAGATATAAAAAGAAAACTTCTATATTCCATTTTCTTTTGGATAGTGGATAGATAATATTTCAGTATATCCACTGGACCCTTTATATTGTCCAATTACCCAGCTCAAGTCTTTTAACATGCAAAGGCCACTCTCTGGTGGTGGAGGGCAGGGTTGAAAAAGTACAGGATGGGGCGAAGCGTCGTTGATTTTTTATTTTTTGAACAACAGATTACAGGCATAAAAAGCAGAAATTTCAGTGTTTTGATTTGTCCAACGAATATTCATCAAAAGCTAAAAACTTTCAGATGTCTCGTCATGCTTAAGTCATTTAAGATCTGTTTTTATCATATTACTGTCTCCTTGTGTTACTTAAAGTGGCTCAGTTTGTCTACAGCTATCTCTGTAATTATGCTGCTATAGGCTTAGGCTGCTGGAGGACAAAAAAAGACCACTTATTATGATTCTCTTTGTTATACTTATATTCTCTAATTTAGGATTTGTTGGTTCTACTAACTTCTAACTTTATATTCTATCTGCCTGTTGTCATCATAGTAGCTAGATTTTGTCTATAGCGATCTGCCCAGTGGTGATGAGGTTTAGAGCTGCCGTCAATAATATACGTATCTATAGGTGATAGAGTTGGGTCTGTTTTGTACTCGTACTGTGGCTGACTGTATGTGCTCTCTTTCATCCTTTTTACTCCAATGTTCATTTTGTGTTTCTGCTTTCATATACTGAACAGCAGAAGGCGGCTCACACTGACCTGGGTCTGCTGGACGTTTTTCCTGCCTTTAACACAATGCAAGCGAATGTCTACTGTCGATACATGTTCAATCCGGGAAGAGATGATGGATGGATGGATGGATGGATGGATGGATGGATGGATGGATGGATGGATGGATGGATGGATGGATGGATG
>JAUZNJ010096513.1:0-19676 GCA_034780135.1 Jordanella pulchra
TTATGCCCATAGTCTGCCGGAGATAGGCACCGGCCCAACCGCAACCCTGACGGATGAAGCGGGAGAAGATGGATGGAGTCATCGAAAAAACAGACATATTTTTTTTACAGTGGGAGGAATCCAGAGTTCCCGGAGAAAAACCCACACATGCACAAGGAGAACATGCAAACTCCATGCAGAAAGACTCTAGGCCAGAAATGAAATCCAGGACTTCCATGTGGCGAGGCAACAGTCCTACAAACCACAGCACCATCTGAAATTCAGTTTCATCTGGCTGAAATTCATTTTTAAACTGATGTATTTGTGCAGACAAAGCAGGTTGCCTTGTCCGATGGGTAACACCTTTAAAGTGACAAAAGTTTACAGGAATGAGCATAAACAGATCTTCACATGAGAAGGGGGAGGCTGCGGCTGGTGGAAATCAATCACATGTACGCAGACAAGGAACAAGACCTCATGTGTGGGATATATTGGGCCCTGTGGTACCCTATTTGCACATGTAAAATGTTTGAGCATCTGTATGAAACAAAGTGTCAGGTTTTAGATATTTCTAACCTAACTGCAAAACACTCTCAAGAGAAAGTTGTGAATTTAAAATGTTTGTTTACACAAAAATGTATATTGCCAAGGTTTTCTCTTAGCAACAGGAGAAGCAGGAACTCTTTAAGGACAGAGTATTTGTTCCGCCAATTCACTGAAGATTCTGCAGATTGAAATCACCTTGTTCAATGACTGTGCAGAGCAAATACATGGCATTGAGATGACTTGATGACTCCACATCGACCACCTCTGGAAAATCCTTCAATATACCTTAACTTAGGCTAATATTTTGTACAAAGTTTACACAGTGTTGCTTTAAATAACACTAGATCACAGTGTCAGCTAGAGATAGATGAAAAAGAAAGGAAAAATTAAAAGTAATTTCTCTTTAGCCACATTTTGTGCTGTTGCAACAAAAAGTAACCTAACTTTTGATTTTACTATTTTGAACAGCAAGAGATCAAGGCTGAGTTGCATATCTGTAAGATGAGATCCATTACCCAACCCCATATAGGCAAGTTCATTTATTCAAACTCCTTATACTAATGTGTATTATCTGAACCCATCTATTAACTAATGTTTTGCCTTTAATAACTAATGTTTTCTTTGTATGTCTTAAAGATCCACAGCAACCCGGAATCTTTAATTGCGGGGCGATGCTTCTGCAAATGAAAGCTAGACTTGAATTATTGGAATCCAACTTAACTCAAGCAAAGCGAATAATGACAATGGAAAAAGATCAGATTGCCAGAGAAAGGGACAAACTCAACTTGGAAACTATCCATCTCAGGAGGGACAAATCCACTCTGGAAAAGGAGCTAGAGCTCTCCAAGCAGAGTACAAAGGACCAGTTCTCCCAGTTGTTGGCTTCTGTCTCCACTGTCTCTAAGTCTTTACTGGAGAAGATCGATTCTCTCTTCCCTGAGCACCTCAGATTCCAGATCACTTGCCCAAAACAGAAGGAACACCTGGAGCAGATCCAAACCAACTGCACCAGCCTGTCCAGGGAAGTAGAGAACAAGCTCCAGTACTACATGAATATCGTAGGAGACAAGGTGTCGAACATGCAGAACGAGAACAACCACTTAAAGGCAGAGAACTGGCGTCTGTCTGAGGACTATCGCTGGTGTAGCCAAAATCATACGAGCATGATGGACGAGCACAAACGTAACAGAGACGAGGTTCAGCTGAAACATGATCAGGAGAAGGAGAGACTCCTGATGGACAAGATGAAGCTGACAGAGATCCTGAAGAACAGTGTGAAGTACAAAAATGCAGAGATGGATATTCTGAGAGAACAATATATTCACCTGAACATGTCATGTATGGCAAGGGTAAGAATCCAAACCATTACACCTTTATTATTTTTACTGAAAAGGTTTGGAGTTTGTTATATTCATTCTAATTTTATACAAAATGATGAAAATATAATGTAAAAACAAAATCCCAATTTATACCTTTTCTGTTGTCTTCATATGTTTAGACCAGCTATGATTCTTGATGTAAAATCTATATGAAAAACTCAAGAAATGATCCTATATTAGATTCACAGTAAAAGGGATCTAAACTGGTTTTGCATATTGGGCAGAAATTCCTCTGAACTTATGCTTGATGAGAGAGATCTGAACCCGCATAACATATTTAATGTAACACAAATTACATGAATTCAAGATAGACTTTGCCTTTTCTCGATTTCAGAAAGAACTCGCTGGATATTCTGGAGAGATCCTGGGTTCACGGTCAAACACACAGAAACAATATGGGTCTGGCTTGTTAAGCGGTGGTGGTTTCAGCTCTTCCTCTCCAAGCTCTTTCACTTTAGGCAAAAGTAGTACAGGAGCAGCTTGGTCAGGTCCAAGCTTTAGCTCTGGATTGTTTAGGGCTACTCCATCTGGAGCAGGTTCATCAACCTTAACCTTCCAGCAATCTGGGTCACGGTCAGGCCTGACTGGTGTTGGGTCAGGAGTGAATAAACCTGCATCGACAGTGGGAGTTTTCCCAAACTTAGGATCATATGGGTCCAGTTTTAGCCCAAGTTGGTCAAGATTAAACAAACCAAACAGTGGAAGAAACTCAACAAGTTCTGGGTCACCATTTGGGTCATTGGGATCCATTTTGAACCAAAAGTCAAACGGTACAGGTTTGAATAAACCAACTTTAGGTGCTAAAAGCTCATCAAGCTTTGGCTTTGGGTCATCAACAAGTGGGACAGGTCCATCTAGTGGCTCAACAAGTAAAACCCCATCATCAGGTTTCTCTTGGCTTGGTCTGGGAAGCACTAACTCGGGACAAAGTAAGAGAGGAAGTTTTCAAGGGAGGACTTCTGGAGCTGACAATAGTAGTGGAACGACTAATAGACAGGATCCAGGTAAGACTGACATTTGAAATCTGAGAAGTCACAATTTAATCTTCAAGCAAGCAGTATGTGTCTAACAGGGTGCATTCGGGATTTTGGTAGACCTAAATGTACAATTGCAAACTAGCCCAGCTTTGTGGTAGTTTTCAAAATAGCACTTATCTGAGAATATGTCTACATTAAATAAGAAAGCATTTTTTTTCTTCATAGCCCTTCTTTGGATCAGTAGCAACCAATGTAGTACAGTCTGTAAATAATAAATACATTAGTAGAGGATTTATAACTAATCATATATCTTTTTTAAACATTGTGATGGTTATCATGACCTGTTCTATTTATGTTTCATGCAAAAAAGGATCACTTTTCCTTCTCTGTTTACACCACAGGCATTGCCCAGCAGAATAAAGAACTGCAACGCTTGATCAACCCGTCAGGCCAGCAGTGACTAACAGCATGCTTTGATCGAGATGGTAAATGAGTCAGTTTCTAAGTTTTCCTCTATGGTTTGTATTTTTTTATTCAAATTTCTAAGGATATTTTATTTCTAGTCTGTGAAGTACTGTTAGCATGAAAGTGTGACCCTAAACTTCCTTGAATACGATCCAGAATAACTAATTATTTTATTTTATTTTGTACTATTTAATCTTTGACAGGGACAATGCAAAGAAATGCTGCTTCAAAAAAAAATAAATAAATAAATCCACAAATTTTGTGATTGTTGTGTTCTTCTTTCAGGGAGAAGCAAGATCCATCCAGAGACATGGGTGAATTGAAAGTAAACAAATATGAAGATAAAGTACAAAATTCGATCAAAAGGGGAATGTAACACAATAGAAGAAGATGTTAATTAGGCTTCTCATACTGAGTTTATGTATAGCGGTTAACAAAACTGTTTATATCCCTGATTTTCTTTACTTCACGTATTTCAAACTTATATTTTTTGTGATAGAGTAACAACAGAAAATCTTGTTTGAAGTGGACAGAAGAATAAAAATAACCTTTTTTAAATTAAAATATAAATATCTTACATAAATAGCTTGCTTTGCAGATTCAAGTTCACTGCAGTCACACCTACAGCTACGGTGAATTTATTTCAGTTTTTTTATGTCTTTGAGATTAATAAAGTATTTTTGAACTGAATTGACATTTCTGCCAGTTCTTATTTATGAAGCAGGTTGATTTGAACATCTAGAGTCTACTTTAAGAGGAAAGAAGAAGAGGTTTGGTTTCACAACTGGATTGTTACATCTTTCCATAAGATGTTCTACTTCCTTTATTAAAAATATTTTTTAGCTAGGTATCTTACAGTATCAATGTCCTTGTGTAAGACATTTTACCCTCATTGTCTACTGATGGTGGTCAGATGTGTGCCAGTGTACGGCAGCTGCGCTGCCTAGCCCCAGGACATGTAGCTGTGGCTACAATGTAGCTTGCCCTCTTTAGTGTGTGTGTGAATGAGTAAATGACTGAATGTAGTTTAAGTACATGCCATTTACCCATTGATGAAAAACAGCAAATCACCAAGGATGTTTTTTTAAATACTGCTGGTTTTTGCAATCATCAGAAAACGATCCTCATTCCTTTGTTTGTTTGTTCAATAAAACCTGATTATTAACTGTTTAGGAAAAGCGATCCAAGCTGATGATTGCAGAAACTTTCAACATAAATTGCATTTCAGTGTTCTGAAAAGTTTTTTTTAATCTTTACTGAAAAGAAGACAGTAGTTACATTTTTAAGAGGGAATCTCCACGATACATTCTTTCACAACAAAATAAAAACATAAATTGTGCAATGCTTACATAAAATACATTGATCAGATGAAAGAGTCTAATTCCATTTCCCAAAGAAAAGAAACAACAAAAAACATTGGCATTTGTTCAATCAAACATTAGAAACTGTGAAATGTCTCTGCAAATTTTCTGTCCATATTTATCTGCTAAGACTAACAGAGAGGATTAAAGGGTTTTAAGTTATTTCTTGAGACATATGGAAGGTTTTTGGTTTTCCGTTTACATGCATGTATATATGACTTTCCCATAATTATAAAAATATTTACCATGTCAGATCATTCTTTAGCGATGTCATTCTTAAATATTAGAACTTGATTTATATCAAAAGGAGTTATGTTTAGCATTTTAATACTTAACCATATGTGCAGGTTCTGCAAAAAAATGACCTGTTACCCGACACAAGTAGAAGAGATAGTTTCAGGTTCTTCAAAGCAGAAAGCGCATTCTTCAACCTCAAATCTAAATCTTTCTGCTGTTGGTTGTAGCTATTAATGATTTTATATTATATATTTTTAAAAGTTGCCTATAATGAAAATGATGTTAAAAAAACTTTGTGATTGGCTGTTTTTCATCGAACTAAAGGTAGTATTTGCAAGGCGAGCTTTGATTAGATGAAACAGGCCAACCTGTGATTGGCTGGTGGTGCTCAAGCTGGTGGCACAAATATCACGGCAAGTTTTAGGTTGCGAGCGCGCCGAAAAATAGAGCCGAGCGTGAGCAGAGGGAGTCGAGCGCACAGTTTGTCAGTGTTGAGCAGCTTATGTGAGATTCGTATGCACAAAATAGATCTCTGCGCGCTCAACCTAGTGGCACAAATATCCCGCCATATTCATCCCAAAGCTCCGCTCTGCCACCAGTATCTGGACCCGGGGGGAAGACAACCCAGAGCTTCACCGTCACCTGAGTCTGTCCAGATTGAAATGCTTTTATGAGGGATTTAGGGATGTTAACCTCAAGGCACAGATTAAGAGACGAGGATGTTGTAGAGAACTCTGCCGGGCCTCTGCCCTCCTGCTCATTAGGGAGGAAGCAGCATAATGGAAGAGGCTGTAATCACAACTGGTGGTTTTATTTACTGGTCTTTAAGAGACTCTTTCTATTTTAATTTCTAATTGCAGTCTTTGGTGTCTGACTGCAACCATCGAAAAACAAAACAAAAAAAAAAAAAAAGTTTAAATTCAGGAGCTCAAACCTCAACCAAAAAGAACTGCTAGTTACTGACCCTTATCATACTAGATTACTCCAAATCTTTCTGTTTTTAAGGATACTCATAAAAGAGCTGTTCAATGGACATCACACACAAACAAATCTAAAAACTTGTTTTGAATAAATAACGAATGAGGAAATCAGCATTATCAGAATTATATGGTCTTAAAGAAGCCTTGCAACAAAGCATTTTCTTGACTGTAGATGGATAATTCCAGCAAACCATCCCGGTTAGTGGCATCACCTTGCACTTGTTCAAATTCAGTTTATTCTTAAAGCACAAATTCACAACACACATCATCACAAGGCTCTTTACAGAGACAAATCAATTAGATTTCTATCAGAGGGAAATTCTTTTTATTTTATTTATTCTATTTTAAAATTCTATTTTATTTATTCTTTTTATTTTTTATATTTTATCAGTTTTTTTTAAATTTAAATTAATTAGATTGTTTTTTTTATAGAATTTATTTTTTCAAATTTCTCTGTTTTTGATTAAGTGAACAAACAGCATTTTCAGACCACATTCTCTTTAGTTCTGGGGGCCTGGCTTTCCTTTTCAGTGAGGAGGACACACATTTAAATAGGTTTGCTGGATGTTAGCAACAATGTTTTCATTGGGCTTAAAGTGAAGAGAACATGATCTGTGAAATGCAATTTGAAATGAATACAATAAACAAAACACAATCTGAAAAATAGAAAGTTGACAAAAAAAAATCATATATCTTAAATCTGAGAAAAAAAAACATAAATTTGAAAAACAAAATCTGAGAAAAAACAGCAAAGTTACTTTAAAACATTTTTCAAAGTTTAATCTCAGATTTGACACGTGACTCAGAACTTACAAAGTGTCTCTTTAAAAAGATTTATTTGCGTGTCCAGTTTAAAAAATACACAAATAAAACCACAGGTAGCTTGTAAATCTAATCTATTTGAATGTGAATAAATAAAAACCTTTGTGAATCTTGCAGTGTGCATGTATGAATCACGTGTGTGTAATTGTGAATACTGAGTCTCTTTTAGGTGCAGAGGAAGTGGTCAAAACCTCAGCAAGTGCAAAAGACCCGCAGGATGCTTGGTGACAGCAGCCTAAGTTTTCAGTTTCCACAGTATGGTTCATACTGAGCGCTAGAGACACAGACACACCACCGAATTTAAAGCACAAGTTAGAAGCAACTTGATCATAACAATTTAAACAAGCAAAGACAAAAAAAGTCTTGGGATTCTGTTCTTTGCAGCGATAAACCAAAACAAGACATTTTCAGATCTGTGAATTAGTTGTTTGTCAGGAAGAGAAAGAATAAAGAACAGGTTAAAAAAAGCACCAAAAGCGCATGGAAGTGCATCAGTGATACTCTGGGACTGATGTGCTTTTTTTGTTTTTGTTGTGTTGTTGTTGTTGTTTTTTTTTTAATTGGCACCATTGAAAGCAACTTGGATTAAATCCACTGTAAAGAAATTGTGCTAAAAAAAAAATCAGCTGCTGTCTCCAAGGAATCGGATCCCAGGGTGACGTTAGGCCTTCAAACAGGACAGCCATTCAAAATACATACAGCTGAGCTCCCCAAAGCTTGGTTTAAAAAGACGTCCTGGAAGATATTAGAGAGGCCATCACAGTGGCCTGACTTTCATGGTGTAGAAGACCTCGGAAACACAAGAGAACTGAGGACCTGGAGAAGTCGGCTGATTCCTCAGAGACGCTTTCAGATGCCGAGGCCTTAAAGGACATAGCAGCAAAAGATGCTCTAATAATGTAATGACGTGAATTAATTCTGAAATTATTCATTAAAATGGACACCTGTGCTTTATTTGAAAATTAACAACACCCTTAATATTGTTAAGCTGGTTAAATCATCTCATATTTCTCTACTGAATATACTTGCTGGTTTAAGCATGTTAACACTTTGAATTATTAGTTTAAATGTTGCCTATTAACTGCATGATTTACTATGTGAATCTTTTTAAAGCAACAATTTTTTTCATTAAAATAATCTTTTTTTTTTTCAAAAACAACACAGAACATCTAGAGTTGTGCATGAGAAAAATATCAATCATAGTAACGATAAAACAATAGAGTATATAAATATTTGCATTAAAAATGTTGGCAGGTCAAACATATATATATCATATATCCTTATTGGGATATTTATGCTTCTGCTATGAAAACATTGTTCACCAATAGAAACAGTAGGTTAAAGTCACGTGACAGGGAGCTGAAGAAGGTCAAGCCTTTGGACCGAGTTAAGGTGGGGCAAAGGTTGGAGGTTACCGCTTTTCTTATGAACTGATTAATAAAATCTTTGGTTTTAACTGTTTCTTATTTCTATTATTTATCATAAAATAGTATAAAACTACATTGTGTAATAGGCTAATAACAAATTTGTGTCGTCTGTACCAGATCTATCCCAGAAATGCAATCCCTTCACTACTTACACATTTTTCGGCTTTGGATTTGTAAATAACTGCAGTCATTTTTTGTTTTATTTCATGGTACCTATATAGCATAACGTGCATTATCTAAAAAAGAAAAAGATTAAAACCTGGAGTCTTCATTTTTCGCATATACTGCTCTGAGCTTGTTCAATGATGACGTCAGATAAGCAACATAATGGAAAGAAGGAATTTACATCCACTATCTAAAGGAAGTCATTATTATTTTTATAAAATGTGCATGCTTCAATGATTTAAGAAAAGAAATTAGTACTTTTGGTACTCTAATTTATTCATTGATGACCTAGTTGGAATCCTGGTTCCACATGTTCAAAGGTATCGAATGAATCATGCTTCCAGTGCAGATTGGGTAGAGACAACCAGTCCTGGCAACTGGCTAGTAGTGGGAGTGTGCAACTTACCGCCTGGGAGGAGTTAAACTTGTAATCATCCCCTTTAATGAAAATGCATATTTATGTAACGGTTTGGGACCAGTGAAGGTTCTAGACTAAAGCTACCAGGAGGACCAGGGAAACACTGGAAAAATTAATAGTTTGATATGTGAGATGCAGAATCAAAGTGTGCTTCCAGCTCTGGGGACCCCATATATAACAGGTAAAGTAGGGGTGCACCTGTTTATTGGCCATGATTTCCTTAATTTTGGTAGATTGCTGATAAACTGATACTTAGATGTGGAAAAGATCTTAATCTGCTCTCAATTACCACTACAAAGATCTAAAAACAGTCACTTTCAATGCTATAAACTTTTCATTTATATTTTAAGGCATATCTTGTGCAGTTAAAACAAGTTGTTGTTGTTTCACATGTGTTATTCTTCTAACCAGCAGCCACTAAAGGGGGGCATTGGCCCCCTCTGGCCCCTATCTGGAGCCGCCCAAGTCACATGTGTCCAGAATGAGCATATTTTAAATGGAAATGGCTTTAAAAACCGATACAGACACACGCGGGATATTGAGAATAGCTGTATTCAAACTGCTGCTGTTTCTAACGTCCTATTTTGTGTCAGAGCTGCAGCTCGCGCGGTGTCCCGCTCTGTGTCGTCACCCAGTCACGACTGGTGCGCAGACGCTCCTTCATGACATGTTTCTGCTCCTCCGCTCCTCCCTAACTGTTTCACGTTAACGCCAGGCTGGCTGTTAAAGCTTCATCCAGCGGACATGCACTAACAGCGGGCTCCTCCGACACCCAATGGAGCAGCCGGGCACCAGCACGCAGGCGGCGGGCATCGCCAACGCCGACTCTGCTACTGACGGTGGCAGCAGCAGCAGCAGCGCCGCAGACGTCGACGGGGCAGGCGAGAGGATGGAGAGGACGGTGCCCAGCGAGCACCAGGACAGGAGCAGTAAGCAGCAGCAGCAGACGTCCGGGGTGCTCGGTGAGTTCAGAACCGATAAAACGGTTAGAAAGTGCCCCGCAGCCCGCGGCGTGAACGCGGAGAATGAGCGGAAGCTGCAGGGTGTTTGTTGTGATGGATGGTGAAGATGACAAAACATGGTGCATGGGCTGCTGGGTGAAGCAATGGGTTTTTTGTTGCTGCCGCCCGGGCCTGGACACCCTGAGCTTTGGAGGAGATATAAGGACCACGTCCTGCTGCTCCACGCCTGTTTTACAGCAGTAATTTCATTATCTGAGTAGTTCGGTGCTCTACTAATCACATTTATGTGGTGTTTTGTTTCAGTTACTTTAGGTGATAACAATGAAAATAATAAAAATGTTAGGGCTTATTTTTTAAAATTCAAGATTGAAATTCATTTTTATGTTAATAATAATAATAAAAACACATTACAGCCTTTTTATATCACTCCAATTTACCAAACCTTCTTTTAGCATATTTTTTTAAAGATTTTTATTCATCCATGATAAATCTCACTCTGGTGTGCTGAGTTGAGTCCAATCAGTAATCAGGTTTGGATAAAAATAAAAGCCGTACAGTCCAAACTATGGAGTGGAATGTGTTTTGAATTTTTTTATTCTTTTATTTTATGGATTTTTACAGAAAGAGTTTTTTCAGATACATTTTTTACCTACTTTTTATAGATTTTTTAATTTGCAATTTATTTTCAGATCTTTGATTTTTTTTGATTGAGTTTTAGAAATTTGCATTAATATTTAAACTGCATTTTCAGTCTTGACAGTCTTGACGTACACATATGTCGCTAACGTCCATTCAGTCCAACTGCAGAGGAAAGCACCACCCCTACAATTTAAATGAATCTTATTTAATTAAAATCAAAAGAAAAAATGATAAGAACTTGAAAATAAATTTGTATTAAATTTTTTTATTAAAATAAATGGGAAATAAATTTTGAAAAACACATGCTTGCAAAAACAGCAAATTTACTCTCCAGGCCTTTTTTTGTCAAAACGCTTTTCACAGTTTAATTTCTGGATTGCATTTGTTCAAATTTGTATTTACTAAAAATGTTCTTTGCTTGCAACAATAATGGAACAACATTTACTCCATACAAACAACCCCTGTGTCAGAGCCAGATAATTGAATAGGGAAGGCCAGGAATCGGTTCATTCTACACTAATCACACTATACTAATAGTCAATCGATTATGATTCTACATATCATTAATATATACATCAATTCATACATACTTCAAATCTGTTAAGTTGTTATTATTATCTTGAATGACATAGAAGATAATTTACAGGTTTGCCTTCTAACCCATAAGACATCAAAAGTAGTTCTCCTCTTTTCATGTCACTAGATTGATGTTAATAGTTAACTACTGTATTTTTGACATTAGTTTCAGGTTAATATACCAATAATTAAAATGTCAAATTAGTTTCGGCAATCAACTTGAGAGTATCACTGCTGCCACCCAACTGCTTGTTCAACCGGTGATGAATCATGTCCACCTTGCCAACAAATCACCTGGCTGGCTTGTTCAAATTTCTCTATTTTTGATACTTTTACGAACTGCATTCTTTTAAAATTGTACTTTGCAAACAATGATCTCTAAAACGAAGTTTGGAAAAAGCGATGGTGTGTACTTATAAAGCTCTTTTTTCAAGTCAGGACACTTTACACTGCATTCAGTCATTCACCCATTCACACACACACACGTATAACAAAAGCATTTCCTGATACTCAATCTGAAAAGACAAATTTGAATAAAATTCATTTGATAATTTAAAAACTGCAATAAGAATGAAAAATATAAACTCTAAAAAATCGAGATTAAAAAAAATTAAATAAATATAAAAAATATCTGAAAGCATCTGAAAATATATATATTCGTCGGCTGCGTCCTGCGGAGGCTGGATTTGTCGGCCGGTTGCGTCATAGCGCCGCGCCTCGGTCTGTTCGGATTGCTAGACTCCTTCGTCTGCAGCCGACGAATGCAGCCTTCATTTGGCCCGTAATAAAGGATGCGTCCCCTGTATCCTATGCAGCCTTGGTTTTCCCATGGTTCATTGCCAGTTAAGAAAGACGGCTGCTCTGTGCTCAGAGGAAAGAGGAAATGGCGACGAACAGTGGTGAATATTGAAAATGCAGTTTAATATCATAAAATTAAGTGAATAGTTCTGTCTGAAATTAATGAAAATATATTTTTTCCAAGGTTATGGAGTCAGATATGTGGCGGTAATGTTTGGTTTATTGAGATGGTTTATTCTGTGACTTTATTAATGGGTTGAGCTGATATTTAAGCTCAGATTCCAATATCTGTGCAGTGAACAACAGATCTGATATCTGTGACCCGGTTCTGCTGCTGAAGCTGATCAACAATAAAATTTGCAACAGAACATTAGTAAGAAGTTCAGCATCCTATATCTGCCTTATTTGTGTATCAACTGTCACAGTTGCTAGGCAACAGAGCGTACACAGATTGAGAGGTGGTGAAAGGCGGAGAAGGCTGGACCTGATCGAATCCAGAGCCAAGAGTCTTCTGTTCTCCTTATTTTCACGGCCCTAGAAGGATCCAGTCCAGGTAGAACCGGGTCCTTAGAAGATGCAGCCCATGAATCCGAACACATCCATTGAATGCAGACAGTTGGTGACCTCTTGGCACCATATTATGTCCTCTGGACCTGCCCCATCAGTTTACATTGTCTACCGCTGAGTTGCTGATGTTTCCAAACCCGGAACATTTCGGATGGAGGAAATGTCCAGACTGGTTTTGTTGCACTAGTGGCTTCCTATCACAGTTCCACACTAGAATTTGCTGAGCTCCTGAGACCCATTCTTTTACAAAAGTTTGTAACAACAGTCTGCATGTCTTGGTGCTTCATTTTATTCACCTGTGGCCACAGAAGTGGTTGGACCACCTGATTGCCATAATTTGGATGAGCCAGCAAATACATTTGTCACTATAATGTATATTCTTTTCTGTGAGGTATCTTTTTGAAACATATTTTATGAGTCTGATCATTCCCAAACTGTCCAAAAAACACAAACTGAAAAGTTTACTACCTGCAGCATTTGTTTCATTCTCAGCACTTCAGCATTAAATCCACAGAAGCAATGAGAGTCTCAGATAATACTGCTGATGTTTTTAGAGATACACTTGAAAACAGAGTCACTTTGCGACTGTTTGCTCATCACCCAGTTGCAGAATATTTGCTGTCATCTGACCACAACCACAGAGTCATGCTCATCTTGGATATTTCTGTAATTTTGTCTAAGAGAAAAGTGATGAAAGAAAGAGTGAAAAATATTCAGAAGAGAAAAAAAACAAAGAAACCCATCAGCGTTACTAACAACTACTCAGTCATTTGTGTTCATGATCATCACAATGATAAAATGCCACCATCTGTCTGTCTCACTCTCTTTCATCAGCAGCTCCCACTCAGATTCCTCCAGGCTCAGTTTTTATGTCCGTTATCGTCTCTCTCCGTCACACTGATCTCTGTCTTTATTATTCTTAGATAAATTGTTCGGGAAACGCCTTCTGCTGGCCAGACATTACATCAACTCTCGCAAGTCCTGGTTAAAGATGGTTCCCACCGAAAACTGTGACATTCTGATGACTTTTCCAGGTACGGTACGCCTGATCGTTTTCTCCCACGGTAAAGCCTGTGCTGCTTAAGGAAAGGCCTTGTCTTCCAGCCAGCAGCTATTTACCACCTAAAAGGTCTTTGGGGAACATTAGATGCTATCTTCACCTGCTCTCTCTGTGGCGTCCTATAATGGAGGGGCGAACAATGTAAACCCGCAGCATTTCATTAAGCGCATGCAGTGTAAAGAGGCACATCCTGTTCAATGTGTGGTGTTTAAACAGAGCGTGCTGTTTACCTTTGGGCAGTTAGGCTGCTTATGTCAACATTCATTATTTTAGTCAGAGGCTATCAGGATACATGGCCGTCCTCTTTTTCTCATAGACTGTTTTCAAAGGGACAATATGTTCAATAATTAGTTTTTATAAAATCATATTTAAAAATAGAGAGATTGTGAATGTCCTCTCATGGCACCTCCTGCTGGTATCAGTGGTGTTATGGGCGGCACAAAGCTTTCTCCTGCCATAAAGAGCTCAAACACTGTAAACAACAACCTATAGAAGTTACCCAAAAAAAGCCACACGTATGTCTATTTTTAAAAGCTTTGAAACACAAAGAGAAATGAGGTAATTTCTGCTTAAACTTCAAAATGCAGGGATGCCTCAGGCTGGGACTGAAGGCACGATGTTCAGGCTGCAGTGTGACAAACTACATCGTCATCCAGGAAGCCTTGGTTACAGTTACTCATACAGCAAACCAAACAAGGCTGCACGATTAGTCGGAATCAAAAAGCCGACTTTATCAAATTTAAAAATTAGAAAACATGATTATGATTTTTTTTGGGATACAGTAAGATTTAAGCAACTGCTAAACTCTGCACTGTTTTCTTTTGCTTTTTTTTAAAACGTTCAGCAGAGCAGGCATTTCCTGACACACGTGCGGTGGCTAACGTCTTTGGACGCATCTTTACCTGCGCCAAGGAGGTTATGATTTTAGGAAAGTTTGTGAGTTTATCTGGCTGTCTGTGTAAAGGATAAATTAAAAAGTTATGGACGGATTTTAATGAAAGGTTTATCAGAGGTGTCCTTCATGCCAATGAACAATCCATTCAATTTTGGTGATGATCTAGATCGTAATCTGGATGCAGGATTTTTTTTAATAATGGAATAATGTTGTGAGATAGGGATATTTGGCAGAAGAAGCAGTTCCCCAATAAACCAGGGGGTGGCAGCAGTGACTAGTGACAGCTTCAGTATCCAACTCAAAAAACTCTGGAGGTATTTTACTGAGGACAAAAACACAAGAAAAGTAAAGGTTGTTTTCCAGAGCCTCATGCCAAGGAACAATTCATTTTAATTTGGTAATGATCCAGATCATGTGTGAGTTTCAGTTATAGTCACAATATGGAGCAACATTTTCTGCTTGGTTGAGGTCTGAGTCGCTCTCTGAGTGCTTTTCTAGTTTTAGATGTTTTTATGTTTCATTTACCAGCTTTAGAATTTACAGTTTGTAATCTAGTTCATTTTCTGCCATTAACAAAAATACAGGATTTAAAGGTTATAATCTTGTATACTTGCCAGCTGTAACAAAAAGCTGGGCTTTACTTGTTATAATGTAGTTAATTTTACAGCATCAAAGAAAAGGTAGGGTTTACTTTTTATAATAAAGTTATTTTGCTAGGGTTAACAATAAGGTAGAATTCATTTCCTTTTAATGTGGTTAATTTGCCAGCATTAACGAAAGGGTACGATTTACCTGTTTTAATCTAGTAAATATGAAGCTGATAACGAAAAGGTTGGATTTATCCATTATAATCTAGCTAATGAGAGCAAGTGTGAAGCGGCTGGATGAGAACCAGCTCCTCCAAATCAAAGGCCATGGTTCTGGTTCTGGACTGGAAAAGGTGGCTTGTCTCCCTCAGGTTAGAGGAGAGCTCCTTCTTTAAGTGGAGGAGATCAAGTATCTTTGGGTCCTGTTCACAAGTGAGGGAAGAATGGAGCGGGAGATTGATAGACGGATGGGTGCGGCTGCTCCCATAATGCAGACGCTGCACCAGTCTGTGGCGGTGAAGAGAGAGCTGAGCGAATAGGCAAAGCTCTGGATTTACCAGTCAGTCTAAGTTCCTACCCTCAACTATGGCCATGAAATCTGGATCACGACCTAAATAACCAGATCCTGAATGCAAGCGACCGAAATATAGTTTTCTCCGTAGGGTGGCTGGGCTTTTCCTTAGAGATAGGGTGAGGAGGCTCCGACATCTTTTTCAGATGCCCCCTGGATGCCTCCCTCTGAGGTGATCCAGGCGTGTCCCACCAGGAGGGGCTATATCTCTCTGTCCTGGGAGCAGAGCTGGAGGAGGTGTCTACAAAGAGGGGAGTCTGGGAGTCTCTGCTCAGACTGTTGCCCCAGCGACCAGGAAGACGATGAGAACGAGAATCTAATACATTTGGTAACGTAGGTAGGATTTACCGATTACAATCAACTTGGTTAACAAAAAGGTAGGATTTTTACCCTTTTCAAACTAACCTGGTCAAGCTTAGCGAGCATGGGATAATCTGCCTAGCAGATACACTGAACTGCATCAAGTCAGTTATTATATGATTAAAATCTGCACTTGACATGACGAGGTTGTGAATAAACTTGGTTTAAGTTAAGATCCCTCCCTCTGCTGGCTGCAAACATTCTGTTATGCTGAAAGCAATCAGCTCTCCCTAAAACTCCACAGTAAAGAGGTTGACTTTGTTCATTCCTCTGTTTCCCAAACAGCACCCTCTGATGATAAATTGCTTCAGTCGTGCACTTTAAACATAAACCCCTGTTTCTACATGTTTATTATTGTTGCGCATCACAATATGCTTCTATGGTTTTTATGCACATGATGTATCTCAGTATGGAGTTAAAACTGAAATCAGACATAGGCAACAATTTAAAGGTAAGATGAGAAACCTCATAAAAAATCTGTACCTGAAAACATTGGATTTGAGGATTACATTAGACAAATTAAAAATTGGATTCACAGCAGCGTGGAAGAGTGATTCCTTCTGCAAACATCCAGGTTAGCTGCAGCTCTCTTCACCTTTGTGTGGCAGCAAACCTGATAGGCCATTAGAAATGTTACATGACCAAATATCAAGTGGCTCTGCCATTAAGAAATTACATTTTAGTTTTGACGTTGCAGTTATATTGTAAATGCAAGCTGCCCAGCTCTAATAAGAGTATAAAGTAAATGTTTCATTATTGTTGCAAGCAAAGATCAAATTTTGTAAATGGAAATATGAACAGATCCAATCCAGAAATGAAACTTTGTAAAACTTCATCAAAAAAAAAAGATTTTGTTATTAACTTTGTTGGTTTCTCAGACTTCATTTTTAATTTTTTTATATTTCATTTTAACAACAAATTTTTTCATGTTCTATTTTTTAAATTGTTTTTTTTCTGCGAGTTAGATTTTTTATTTATTTTTTCTTCAGATTAAGTTTCACGACTTACATAATTTTTTAATTGTATTTTACAGAACTTTTCTGTTTGTCTGCTGGACGTCAGCAACGTTATTATTTATTGGTCAAGAGTGAGCATTTGTATTGGGATTTAAATAAAACAAGGTTTTAAAAAACAAAGTAAAAAAATACGATTTGAATGAAAAAAAAAATAAAATATATAAAAATAATGAAAAACATACAATGTGAAAAAAAAACTTCTTTGAAAAAAAATCTGAGAAAACAACAAAGTTCCTCAAAACTTTTATTTGATT
This sequence comes from Jordanella pulchra, assembly GCA_034780135.1. Lineage (NCBI taxonomy): Eukaryota > Metazoa > Chordata > Actinopteri > Cyprinodontiformes > Cyprinodontidae > Jordanella > Jordanella pulchra. The sequence continues at coordinate 17,042 of JAUZNJ010096513.1, forward strand.
AAGAAGTTTTTCAGGGTTTTGTTTCTGTATTTCATGTTTTCAAATTTATATTTACAAAAAATTTTCTTTGCTTTCATCAATAACGGAACAAAGTTTACTCCATATGGGAGCTACGTTTAGTCTTAGGTTTATTTGTGAATACAGGCCCAGATATTCAGTTCTAGACCTGCTGAACGTCCAAGCCTCATTAAAATGCACAGAAACTGCTTCTTTTAAACATCTGCTTTATTGTTTGGGTTAACTTATAAAGTAGTTGGTTGAAAACATGCTGATGAACTGCTTGTAACTTTCCCAGATACAATAGATGACCACACTCTGCTCTGGCTCCTGAATCAAATGCGAGTTGGAATCCCTCAAGTCAGCATCCAGGTCCGGCAGCATAAACACACCCAGGCCCACGCCTTCTTCATCACAACCTCATTTGAGAAGTGAGACTCACACTCCTCCACGGCTGCACAGATCCCACGCCTGCTATGTTGCTTATATTGTCAGGAAATTAAATCCTTCATCCTATAGAGAGAAATTTGTTCCAGTATTATTGACAACAAAGAACACATTTAAAAAAAGGGAATTTGAGGATTATTTTTTTCAAAAATGGAACTTTTAAAAACATCCAAATGACATAAAAGGTTTTTTAGAGTAATTCATAATGTGTATGCAAAAGTTAAACAACTACATTGTTTTTTTTTCCCAAATGTTATTTTTTTAAGTAATATTTTTTTTGTATGTTTTTTTCCAGATCATATTTTTTTCTAATTTTTATTTTAGATAAATTTTTTTTTTCCATTTTTGAAGATGGAGTTTTCACCGTCTACACTTCTTGGTGGTCTGTGCACGGACCAATAGAAAGGCTGTTGCTAACGGCCAACCAGAGAGAACCCATTAGAACCATTTTGAAAAGAACGGAATTCATAAAACTGAGTCTCCCAAAATCAATTCAATTAGAAAGAATATTTGAAAAAGTAAAAATTGGAAGTTAAAGTCACTCTTTTTAAAGTTCTATTTTTTAAACAAATTTTCTTCAAATTTCCTTTTTTGAAGCGTCTTCTTTGCTTTCAATAATACTGGAACAATTTTCTCTCCATATGTGTGTTTTTCCTGACAGCTTACTGCGAGGGGCGGAGCAGATGGGGATATACAAGACAGTGAAGCCACAGTTTGGAGGTGGGATGCGGCGTTTTTCCTGTGAGGAGGATAATATCTATGAGAACATTGAGAGCGAGCTCTGCTTTTTCACCTCACAGGTTAGAAGTCAACATGTCCTGTAATCAGCGTCATCCTGAAATGTTAGCATGTTCCTCAGCTCTTTATTTCTGGACAATACGACTGTTTTGTTGGAGTGTTTCTTGTTTTTAGGAGCGTCAGAGCATCATCAAGTATTGGCTGGATAACCTGCGTGCCAAACAGGGGGAGATGCTCCACAACATCCACTTCTTGGAGGGACAGCCAATCAGTGAGCTCTACTTCCTTCTCTCTCATTTCTTTATTTTTGTTTTATCCCTTAAATCATAGAACATCTGTGAAAGTTTGATAGTATTTGTAGGGATATTAAAATGATCATAGCACCTTTGAAAAGTATTTATTCCCTTTCAGGTTTTACATGTTTCATCAAATTACATCCTGAAATTTAAAGTTACTCTTGAAACCTCAGGAAGGAAACTCTTGTTCTTTTAGTTCCAGAGCTAATAGCTCGGGGGGTGATCCACCAGATGTTTCCTCTTCATGAGCAAAGGATACTCAACCAGCTGATGACATCTTGGGTCCAGGCTGTCTGTGAGCGGCAGCCCCTCGGTGAGAATATTAGAGGATTTCTGAGCACAGCCTGACCGTTAGAGGGGTTTTTAAGGCAGAGCTGATACCCAATGTAGTGGGTCGACCCGGCTCTGTTGTTACCACTAAATGCCGATCGGAGCCGAGCCGTTTGAAGGTGATCATAACCCGGGTCGCTTGCCGAGTGTTTTGACACGGTTTAAAACGGGTCAGTGAGCTGTTCCCATGGCCACTAAAAGCCGATGGTTCCTGGGTTTAAACGAGTTTTTCAGGCAGTGGAAAAGGGGTATGATAGACGCCGGATCTCTCCTGTTGATCTTTTTGTGCCAACTTTTAGTTCCATTACGCATTAGTATCACCGGAACCATATGGGGTAAATTTTGTCCCATTACTGTTGTGAGAGCGAAGAGCACCTTTTGTGAAAATGTATTTAACTGGAAAATACACATGGATTTAGAAATGGGATCAGTTTCTTTCAGTATTCTTGTAGAAAACTTAGGTAAGTAAAAACGACACAAAAACAGAAATTGAACACAATCAATACAGACCAGTTTGATACTTGCCTGTAATCTCTGTTTAACAATGTTTTATATACTTTATTGACCCCTCGAATGGAAATTCAGTTTAGTAGAGCCCTTCCGTGGGATGTGGTGTTCAAGACCTTGCTCTCTGTCAGGGTTCTTACTCTGATCTCCTGCTGCTCCTAACTGAGTTCCTGCAATGGTGCAACTGGTGCAGGGTCTGTCATCGTTTAATTGGTCCTCACCACTTTCTGTTTGCTGAACTGAGGTTGCATCATCAGTATTAGCAGCAGCATTTGTATGGATCAAGACTTATTGTATTGGACTCAAAGTAAGAGAATTTG
>JAUZNJ010096524.1:6767-21756 GCA_034780135.1 Jordanella pulchra
ATCCTGAACAGAAGCACTTGCCTTTAAATTCTGCCAAACCACATCCCTCCTCCTACTTATGTATAATAACTTATGTTAGCAATGACCTTCATCCATCTCATGTCAGATTAAGCTCTGAAAGTATGATAAATGTGGCATTATTATGGCATTACAGCACAAAAAAAATTCAAATAAACTAAAAGAACGATGCGAAAACACTTAGTTTAGTTTAAAGGATTTCTCATTTTTTCAAGATGGAGAATTTTATAAATAAAACACTTTTTATGTATGGAAATATAACTGATGCTGCATGATTTTAATCCAAAATTATTAAATTCTTAGTACTGCTTTCTAATGCATTAGGTATTTTATTAAAATAATCTCTCTGTAAGCTTTTTACCACAGTGATATCTGACTGGTGGCCAAAAGGCCGAAAGCAGCTTGACTTCACAATCTAAAATAAAATATTCAACCCTGATTACATTTCTGGGTGATATCAGGTTAACATTTTGGTTTTAACTTCTTGAACTTTATGAACTTTTAAAACATTGGAAACACATAATACACAAAGGAATTTAATAAAGGCAGCTGATTGCACTAGATTTTATTTGGGGTTATTATCGTAAAAATGGCTGAACACAATGGCATATTTGCATATATGGTTGTGAAGAGACAAACTGTTTAAAAGAAGCTTCTTCAATGCGATCTTAAGTGCATTAATGCATTGGATGACCCAGTAGACTGTTCTGTGTTATGTTATCTGGCCTTGCAGTGTCTAATCTGTTATGATATCACTTGATTCATTCACAGCTGGTAGAATCCACAGCTTGTAAGTAGAAAACATCAAAAGTCATTATGTAATCTGACCTACATGAGTTAAAGATGCCGACTTTATCTCTTTAGCGATTTCTAGTCACCGGGACCTTCTTTAATATGCTTCTTTGGCTGAGATCTTTAGTTTTTTGTGTCTCAATTTTAAAATGTTTTAGGAATATGTGGTTTGTCAGACACCTCAGGGAGCTTACATACTAGTAGATCACACAAAAACTAACAAGGACCTTCACAAACTGCTGCACCAAAAGGGAGCCAGACAATGTGTCGTAAGAAGTATATTCTTTGGAGATATCAGTCATTTTTTCCTCTTTTCTCACACTTTCGTGTCATTTTTCATTTTATACATTTCAATATTAACAAGATAACCTAAAAAAATAAGAAAGCTGGTTTTCGAATTAGGATTACAACTATTGTCAGCTGTCCAGACCATCCAAGCCTAATGTGAAAAGTAAAACCGCTCCGTTAATGTATTACATCAAATTCCAGGCCTGTTTGTTCCGCTGTTCTTTGCAGCAGTGTTTTAATATATCATATAACACACAGCCTGTTTAAGGTGATGACTAAGAATTTATATCCAGTCTTTCAAAAAGTGTGTCCTCCAAAACCTGTATTCTGTGAAGAAGTCTTTGACCATTTTGTCACCACAAAGTTTGATATTTGGTATGATGATCTTTGCTTGAAAACCTGAAATCCTTTTTGTTCTCAATAGTTTATTAAATATTTCTTATTAAATGTAATTTATTTATATTTTATATATATTATAATGTCCATAGGCAAGCTTCTCCTAAAAATAAAGTTTATATTTAATGTTATCTCAATTAAAATTACCTGAATAACTAAAGCCTCAGACCTGTTCTATGCTGATACATTTTCAATAACTTTGTTCCTTATATGTTCTTCAATTTCTTTAGTTTGGTTATACATTATTTTTTGAGGCCTTTTTGTCCATTCATTTTATTCATAAAGCCCCTATATGTGTGATTTATTGATTCTACATTGGGTCTGTATTACTTATTACACTGTTTTCACCACAAATGATTAAAGGTATTCATTTCTACAACTCAGGTAAGAAGCAATACATATAGATCCAAACCTTTATTGTCATTTTACAGACATTTTGATTTCAGGACTTGGAAAGTTTGGAGGGATGAGTTGCCAACGCGCATCCGACAACAGGAATCAATTAGTTTTGATCATCATCCTGGTAGCCTGCAATGAATAAGGTGCAGGGCCTTTCCAGGTGAGCCAGTGGAGACCTGAGGCCCAGCCGATGTGGTTGCCAAAAGGATGCCAATCACCGTTCAGACTGGCAGAACCACAGCTGCTGTACCACCAGCCACCTCCCTCTGAAAAGGCACACTCTAGTTCAGCAATGTCACCAAAGATGCACGGGGAGCAGCCGTCGTTGTCGCGGTCGAGGGTGCTGAAGCCGAAGCCGTTTTGGTCGATGCCTTCATAGGCTCCACGGATGGCGTCACCTTTGGAAAGAGAGAAGGTATCTTGATGATTTAAAATTAAAAACTAAAAGAGCAGACTTGTTTCTTTTCTGTTTTTGTCCAAAAAACAATAAAATATACAACTATGCTGCATTTAAAGAATAATAATGTCTTAAATAATATTTCTCACTTTGGCTTTAAACTTTGTGTGAAATAATGTCTTGTTTTATAATTCACTAAAAAAACTAAACTATCATTAAAGTTGTTCAAGTTACCTCCATTTCCGGAGTATCTCCCAACCTGAAGTCTATAAGCAGTTCCCTCGTTTCCAATTTTAAAGTTTTTGTACTCAGCATACGCAGTGCCACCTTCATGGTCCCACAGGTCCACCCTCAGAGTCCACTTCTTGTATTTTTCCTTAGTCAGAAGATGGACCTTCTCCAGACCGAGCCAGTGGTCATCTGAGGAATCAGCCCAACAATAGTTTTTTTTCTCATTCAATAAGCAAACTTAATCTTAAACATGTGGAACAGCTGATGTGACATACGTGCCAGAGATCCAAAACCATATTTGTAAAACGTCCATATCCTGTTAAAGGACTCCACTGCTCCAGTTCGTCTCTGAAACACCACCCAGCCACCGTCTGAACGCATCTCGCAGTACACCTGAAAGAGAAGTTGGGGGAACATGCTGAGTTTATGGCACCTGAAATCTTGCCATCAAAGGAAGAATCAACTGCCATGACCTGCAGAGTTACTACCTTGAAGGAAATGCTGCCCCCTGCTGGCTGGATCTCATAAACTCCACTGGGTGCTAGAGGTGACTGTCTCTGAATCTCTGTGCAGTCTTTTCAAAGGGAAATGAGATTAAGAAAACATCCTTTTAACTTTCTGCTCCAAAAACAGAAAAACAAAACACTACTTACCTTCTGGTAAATTTCCTTTCTGTTAAAAGAGCACAATAGGAATGATTCAGCAATAATTTTCATCTCCCATGATTGTAGGATTTAAAAACAGCAGTAGAGCAGATCTAATAACAGGCTTATTAGGAACCACCTTTTGGTGTTTCAATTAAAAAGCCAATTAAGAATAATTTTAAAAGTTTTTTATATTAGTCTTTACACCTATTCTAAACAATTTAAACAAAATAAATTCATTGGAGGGGAAAAGGGAGAAAGTGAAATAGGCTGAATGTAACTTTGATGAGTTGGAAAACATTTTTTTAGGATATATTATACGAAGTCATAAAATTTTCAACTTTACTGAATCCGATTTTCTTTTGTTTTGTTTTATGACATAGCAGAAATATGAGACAAGTTTTTCCAGAGCTGACGACACACACAAAAAAATTTAAAGCTGGTCAGGAGGGTCTAACATAACACTCCATAATAACACTGCTGGAGCTGCAGGAATTCTCTTCTAAGAACTGAGTTTATTGCATGTGGTCACTACAAACAGGCTTAGATTGAAAGGCAAACAACTTCTGCTCAGTTTTTTAATCCGCACCTATCCAGGACTCTTTGTCAATGCTGATGGCTCAAACCAAAGCTAAACAGGCACGTGTTCACTATTTCTTTCTTAGTTGATGTGCCTGGGTAGAGTAGTACGGTTACAAGAAATCATTGTTTTCCTACTATAGAAAATAAGTCATAAATTGTATCACCTCTGAGAGAACATCTCCAATAAAATCAAACTTCAACTGTTGAGCCAGGATTCTATTATTACCAACAGCAAAAGTTTTGTAAAAAAAAAAAAAAATCTAAGTGGTAGCAAAATATTCTAGCAAGATTTTGCTGCCACTTTTAGGGATTTTAGTCAGTTAATAGAAAGAAAGATGTCTTTATTCAGAGTTCAAAGATTTGAATGCTAAAATTATTGCAGACAGTATTACTTTAAGGCTGTGTCTTAAAGTACAGCTTCAAATGAACACTTTAAGACATGATGTAACTTATCATGGTTTCTTTCTTTTCTCTCACAAAAGAAACAAACAAAAAGAAAACAACAACAGGCCTTCTATCACTATTATAGTGATACTGTTTGTTACCCTTAGTATCACTATAATATCCAGAGTGTTTTTTCTTACCCAAGGACGCACTGAGCAGCACAACGGAAAACCCAGTACGAACATGAGGTAGTTGAGCAAAGCCTTCATTTTGACCTAAACACAACAAATACAATAGTTTCAAACACAGGTAAAAAAGTTAAGCAATTTTGAGTTGCTAATTGCTAATAAGCTTAAAAACTGTTTGCTATTTTATTTAAAATATAAAGCAAATACAAATGTAGAACTTATCTACTTGCAGGTGAAAATGCAAACACTAATGTTTTGGGTTTTTTTTTAATACGTACCATGTGATGAGTAAATCTCACAGCTTAGCCAAACTCCTGCACAGAATGGAGCCCTTTAAATGCTGGTTAGCACCACTCCCCTCACATAGTTATGCTAAAATCTGTCTTTCCTGTCTGGTCAGAATGAGTGAGAATAACACCTGAACAATAGGAAAACAATCTGGAATGGTTTAATTTGATTACCTTAAACTCATATCAAACGATACCTCAGTAAAACTTATCTTTGCTGCACATAGAAGGAATTTTTTAATCTATTTATTAGTTGCACAAAACATTTCAGTGGATCGCTCTGAAATCTTAAGTATCTCCTGTCAGCTAAACGTAATCAAGAGCCTTAAAAATAAACACATATTAGTCTCCAGACTGCAACACCAAATCCATCAATTTATTTAAGTTTTTTTTATTAAACCCAAAAATAAATAAAGAAATTAAAAATAATAGAGCACTTGACTTTAATCAAGTTGTATTGCTTCTTCTTGCTTGCTTGGTGTCATTTTGTTCCTCACTTTTGTTTGCATCTGCGGATGCTGAAAACCTGAAATCAGCACAAAAGCTACGTGATTTCTATCCTTCAGAAAATAAAGACTTAAATTGCATTGAACGTGTTTAAAAACGATATACAGTGGACTTGAGTAACAACTGAAAGTTACAAACTGAACTGGAGTTTTGGTGAATAAAAGCAACATTAAACAAACAGACCAGTGAAGCATCAATTTAGACATTTTGGGCTGGATAACCGTTTAGATTAGCCGATGAACAGGTTTCTCTGGTTAATCCTGTATGGAAAAAACTTTAAACCCACTAAGGAATGTTGCTTTGAGCTATTTTTTCTGCTTCTATTAAATTTAAAAAAAGTGTTTTGAACTTGCCGAGGTTCCTTCATCTTTTCCCCAGTGTTAGTCTTTTATTTTAGTGTTTTCACGCAATATATAGTTATGATTTCATTTTTTTGTGTTTATTGCACTAGGTTGTTTGCTACTATGGGTGCCCACATGAGGACTGGTTGAAAAGCAAACCAGGAAGTAGAGGAAACCATCAGACTGCTGGAAGCAGGGGACTTGCTGTTAAAGAATTTGCCTCTCTTTATTAAAAGCATAATTTCTAAAACATTTTGGAGTTAGGTTTTCTCTTTTTTTTACACTTGTATTGTAGTTAACATGTTGTGATTGTTCATTGTGTCAGGTCAGCTTTGGTTCATTATTCTGAGTTAGCCTTCGTTGATTTCTTTTGGGGCCATTTTGCTGTATTATTTCAAGATTTGATTTTGAAAGCCTTAGTGGGCAAGGTTTTGGAAAAAAATAAATGGAAAATATTTTTCTATATATGCCATTGTCCTTGTGCCTTACTGGTTGGACCGCCACAGAAATGATCAGTGTTTTTCATTTGCACAGCATAAAACCTCTTCATGTGTTTTAAGCTTCAATGCTTATAAAGCACTGCTATGTTTAAACGGCAGACATGCATATTTTCTCTCTCTGCTGGGTGACACTTTGTCCAGGTGTGCTGGATGGGTTCCTCTTAGCTTTACATGGGAGGAGCAGCACAGACCTGAGTTGGTAGTTTCTGGGTGTCGGACTACAGCTCAAGTGATAATAGTTGACCGACTGTAGGGCTCCAGAAGAAACGGTGTGCACACCTTAATTACATTTTACATTTTAATTAATTGGCTTTAGTATTCTTTGTCATAACTGATTCTAACTTTATTCTGTGCATATGGTTTCTATACTGGTAGGTCAGAACCAGTATTTCAAACGGATCACTTCAGTTTAGTAAGGGTGTAGTCGCATTCTGTACCTCAACTTTATTTTCAAACCCTTATATCAGCACATAAGCTACAAATAAAAAAATAACATGTTTAAATAGGATAAAGCCTTAATTAACAAAAGTTGTTTTTCTTTTTTTATAAGTAAACATAGCATAAAACATTAACATAGAAAAACTGGTAAATCATCCATCCAGACGTTTGGGACAGGATCATATCGTAGTTTATCTGACAGGCAGGTTCTTTTGGCTAATTAGAATAGAAATAATTTAAAACCCACTAGGAATATTGCTTTGGGTGATTTTTTTCTTTTTTATTAGATTTAAAAAGGGTTAGTTGAACAAACATACTTTGAAATGCTCAGTCCTTTTCGTTTTCACTAAATTCAACACCTTTATGTGTTATAACATTTAATCCTTTGGTTAATAAACCTGTAAATGTCTGCTGAGTCTGCGTGCTGTTTGCACCTCTTTATATTTGAGTCTTCTTGAAATATTTACTTGGCGTCAGTTTTTACAAATGTTTTCATTTAAATCGTCTTTGGGGCTTTTTTAAATTTTTTTCCTGTTAACTACTGGATTATTGTGCTAAGATATACAAGCCTCTATTTAGATTACCACAAATGTTGATTAAAAGAAAACTCACCACATGAATTAAAAAATACAATTATCTCTTGAAGTTTATCCTTAACTTATCTTGACAAAATGTAAAAAATAACAGTATTCTTTGTTAACTTATTAAATAGTGATCAATCTATCCAAATTACTTAAAACTAACCTTTGTGAAAACATAAACAATTACAGGAAAGAAACACATCATTCCCCAAACTGCATTAAAGTCACTGATATCTATCAGTCTGTAAAGTATAGCAAAGGCCTCTGTAAGCATTTGGATTTCACCAAAGTGAAAAATATATTAATAAAAGGAGACTAAATTCAACAACTTATCCAGAAGGTCTTAAAAGATTCAGATGTGTGTTTTTATTGTGTAAAAATGCACAGCCATCCTCTATATATTGTATGCTTGAAATGCAAAGACCTGACCTGTAAAAAAAAAAGATGATTGTATATGATTCAATTTATTTATTTGACAGGGATAATGCGTTAAAAATATTAACAAAAAACTTCTGCTAATATTTTAAACTCATGTTCCTATATTTTGTGAAAAGGTTAGAGTCTAACCTAAATAAAGCCTCATTAAAATGCCAGAGAATTTTACTTAGAGATAAAATTCACAAGTCAAAATTCAGTAAGAGTAGCTTTTAAATAATCACTTTGTGCAATGAATCACTATTTGTACACTTCAAAACAAATAACGCAACAGAATAGAATAAAATATCAAATTTTGGTACCAATCCAAACGATTCTTTGTAATTTTTTTATTATTCTTATTTTGCTTGCACATGATTCATGAAATAATCCCACTGTTATTACTATGAGATTCAACAAATAATCCAAAATGTTCCAAAGAAACAAATAACACTGAAACAGGTTCAAGACCAAGATTGCTGATCAGAAATATCATAAAGACCGATCCAACAATTGCCTTAATGGAGTGAAATACCTTTGGCAGAATTTTGTGTCAACTGAGAAGGAAAAAAGAAGTGTAGCTTTTAGGAAAGAGTCCAACCTCTGGGTTCTGGTGTAAAACAGATCAGTTCGACAGACAACCAATGTGATGATGTGGTTGACTTTAGCTATTCTGCAGAGAGGTGTGGTCCAGAGTTTCTCCACAGAGATGCAAATGACTCATTAAGACTTATTACAAAGGTTTCACCTCAGCTTTCACCAACAATGACACAACAGATTATCAAGTTTAAACAGAGGTTACGTTTCTATGGCTGTTGTTTTTTCCCTCCATTGATATTTTGAAAACTGCATTTTGTATTAAGTTTTATTACCTTTGATATTAACACATTTAATGACCACAAAGACACCTACAAATACAAACCCAAGAAAACTTTGGGGGTGGGAAAAGAATTTTAATAGGACTGCATGTTAGCTAGACCCCTGTTTTAAACAACTTGTGTTATATTAACATTAAGCAATTTAATCATAGATGAATACAGATTTTAAACATGTATCACGGACAAAAGGATGGTGAGAGAAAACAGCGTTTACACGTAACATGATGGTTACATTCTCTGTTCAAAGTAACAGTAAAATAACAGCTAAAGCAATAATAGGGATGTACAAAGCATGTGGTAAATAAACTGCAGGCAGAGACACATTAAAGGAGAATCTTTAGAAATAATATAATAATAATAATCTTTAAACCCAGAAGTAACCAGGGTGTATTCTTGAAACCAGACTTTTACATGCTCGGTAAAAAGACATAACCTTTTCTTTCTCAATACAAGATTGCAAAGCCTGTAAACAGTTTTTGGGAAGTTGGGATGATGATACTATGACTGTTAACTTGACCTTATTTTATTGAGACAACTCCTTCTTTATGGCGAAACTTTAATTTAAATATTTGGTGTTATGGTCATTATACGAGTAGGAAAAATGTGGAACCGTCCGACCCCTAGAGCACAATGCTGAACGAAAACTAACTAACAAATGTCACAAATTTGGAATATTTGTGAACTTCAGGTTTTAAACAGACCTTAAAGGATTCTAGGTCTTAATCTATTATTTAACGAACCTAAATCTCTTACAAAACCAATCAATCTAAAACAGGAAAAGTTTAGTCTCAACTTGCAATGATAGGAGAGAAAAGGTTTTTTTTTTTATACAATGTATGTTAACCCCTAGTTTCAACTTTTGATCTTTGTTTCTCTCTCACATAGACTTTATCATCATCCTCGTGGCTTTGGCTGAATAAGGGCCGGGCCCTCTCCAGGTGAGCCAATGGAGACCAGAAGCCCAGCCAATGTGTTCTCCAAAGGGATGCCAATCCCCGTTTAGACTGGCAGAGCCACACCGGCTGTACCACCAGCCACCTCCCTTTGAGAAAGTACACTTAGATTCAGCAATGTCGCCAAAGATGCAGGGGGAGCAGCCGTCATTGTCTCGGTCGATGGTGCTGAAGCCGAAGCCATTTTGGTCAATGCCTGTGTAGGCCCCGCGGATGGCGTCACCTTATTGGTAGACAAGTTTGTAGAAATGAAAAGTTAAAAAAACACACAAAAATGGGCGACATTGGTGTTTCTCAACATCATTTTAAAGCGCCAAAGTGATGAGTACCAATACAGCCTACAAGAGGGGTGTGTTGCAAATCCTGCTGATAACCTCACTCAGTAAATATGAAAAAGCTTTTCCCCAACTAATAAAGCTAATAAACTTGTATTTGTGACATGTATTGAATGTGGCTTGTTTATTTATCATGGGAGACATTGAGTTTTACATTGACAATCCTGGAGACAGAGATGCAATAGAACTATGTGATACTCTTAGAAACTTTGCTTTAACCCAACTTGTTAAACTGCAAACACACAAACAGGGACATATTTTGGACTTAAGGGTGGAAACTTTTCCAAAATGTCTGTAAGTGATATTTCCCTATCTGACCACTCTTCTGTCATTTTTCAAAAGCATTATTTCCCAGGCTCAGTTAGCCAAAGAGCACATAAAGGATGGTGATGCTGAAACCTTTAACTAGGTGTATTACTTTATAAGGATAAATCATAAAAATGTAACAGTAACTGTGTTTTGCAAAGTATTATATATAATTTTCAAATGCTTCAATGCTATTGCTGTTGAACTTGTGAACTTTTGGGAATGCACCACGCTGTTTCCAGTTTGAGGGATAGATTTGGCCTTGAAAATAATTGTGCGCACAAATACAACTGCTGGCAGTTTGAGCTGCAAAAATACATAATAAGCAACTCCCTCGGGATGCCACGATACTTGTGATAAGATACTGTAAGGAGGTTTTGGTTCAGAAGGAGGATCTGGCTTCGTTAAAGTAGGGAGAACAGACTGAGGAGTAGCGGCTGGGAACCTTTCAAATAAATAAGGTAACTGAAGTGCTTCAGACTGCTACTGAAGGGTTGTGGAAATGTAGGTTTTGTGAAGTCTCAGCGATATATCCAATCAGAAATAAATGTTTGAATTTACTCTCTGACTCCTCCTAATTTATGACTTTTTTTCCTCTCTGTCAACCAGTGAATCCTGGGAGTTCATGTATGGACAGAATCTTCTGTTATTTCACCTTAACACCCCCCTAACTCCCCTGCAGATGAGCTGGTAGAAAACTTTCATTTGAAAATCTCAGTCATCGTTGATCCATTTGCTTTAGTTAAAGTGAAGGTTGTTTCTAGGAAGAAAATATTTTATTGGAGAAGTGTTCAACCCATCAGAAGTTAAAAGGGAGATCTGAAAAGCTGAGCTGAACACAGGTGGCATAAGGCCGGACTTTAGGTTCACTGCAACATCTATAAAGAAAATCTTGACAGAAATACCTTACAAATGAAAAACCTGAGAGAATCTTTCCTCTCTGAGATCACTAGCAATGCGTGTGTCCAGTTTGCCAGAAGCACTCTTGTGACCAAAGGATTTGAACTCTATCAGGGCCTGCGACAAATTTGCTAATTCTTTTTAAAATCAAAAAACTCAAAGGATTAGAGGGGCATTCTGTACATCATTAGCAAGTCCAGTAAGAAATTTGTCTCCAACTAGATCTGATCTTGACAAAATTTACCAGACAAACTACAGAAACTTTGTACATCAACTAAGCTCTTCCTTCTGCTATCTCTATATTTTCCCCAAAGTTTTCCTTAAAAAAGCTTTGCCTTTCATAACATCTGATATATCTCAAATTTTAAACACGTCCCTCTTTTCAAACATTCTCCCCCCAAGCCCTATAAATAGGAATGATCAAACTGCTCCAGAAAAAAGAGCAACTTGGACAAGCTGCTGCTGCAGAACTACAGGCCCGTCTCAAACCTGCCCTGAATTAGTAAAATGACTGAAAAAGCTGTGTTTCAGCCGCTAAACACCTGTCTAACAATGACCAGACTCTTTACTGTCTACCAGCCAGGTTTCTGTGCTAACCACAGTATAGAGACCACCCCTTGTCAAGGTGTTCAATCACATCTGTATAAATGCAGACTATGGAAGAACCACAGCTCTGGTATTATTGCGCAGCCTTTGACACTGTTGATCACTCATTCAATGTTTTTGATCATATCATGCAATAAGGCGTGGAATTGGATAAAGCCATACAAGACAAAAAACATGCTAGAAGGCAAAAATCATACTTGAAAACTGATTGCTTAATACAAAAGAGAAATCTCCTAAACATTAAAAAAGCTCACATACCTGCGTTTCCACTGTATTTCCCAACATGGAGTTTAAAAGCTGTTTTCTCATTTCCCAGTCTGAAGTCCATGTATTCAGCAACAGCAGTGCCCCCTTCATGGTCCCACAGATCCACTCTCAAGATCCAGGTCTTAGATTTTTTCTTGGTCAGTGCAAATACCTTCTTCAGACCCAGCCAGTGGTCATCTGAGGGATTCAGCAAAGCACAGAAATCCATGTGCTTTCTTTATATATTTCATTTTTTTGTGCCTCTGCACCTTTTATGTAAAGGTGAACCTACTTTAATTTTATAAACACATTCAAAGCTAAGAATGTTGGGTTTTACTTCTATATTTGATTTAAAGTCATTCCACTATATTGGAAAAATTCCGGAAAGACATGATTTACATACGTGTTTGGTTTCCAAATCCATTCTTATAAGCGGCCCACTTTCTGTTGAAGGAAACAGAGCCTCCAGTGCGCCTCTGAAACACTGTCCAGCCTCCATCTGAATTCATCTCACAGTACACCTGAACACGGTTATAATGGCAGGTTTGTTCAATTTAAATATATCACAGTAATATTATAAAATTCAAAAAGTAACCTTGAAAATAATACTTTAAAATAATATATTTAATCATCCTAATCGGGTTCCACTAAATTAGGTACACTTTTCTAGCACTACTTTAAAAACAGTCCTGCCTTTATATCCACTTTAAAACTGTATATTTATTTTAAAAAATATCTGAAAAAAATAGAAAAGCAAAAATCACAGCTCTGAGTTTAACCAGAACCAAACGGTGATCAAAAGAATCTAACTCTGATTAATATGACATTTAGAAAAACAGCCTCAAATATCCACTTAAGTTAAGTGATAATTAGAAATAATTTTAATTAGTAACCTTAAAGCTGCTTTTAAATCCAGCCGGCTTGATTAGATAAACTCCACCGGTGGCTCTTGGAGACCGAGTTTTAATCTGCGTGCAGTCGGTACCTAGAGTCAGCAATATTAAAGAAAAGGGTGACCACAAAACTACATTTCATGTCTTTACATGTTACAGTTAGCTATGAGGTACAAGATATAAAAATGTATCATCCACGTCACGTTGTTGTTATTTTACTGCACTGTCTTAACTTGTCTTAAAAGTGTCTTCACTTAAAGTCTTTTCATTCACATTAAAAGGCAAATGTAAACCATAAATGTTAAATCTAAGCTAATACTGTAAATACTAAATAAATACACGCATATTAAATCTATTTCTGAATCTTATATACATAGATAAATATTATACTAATATGTATATATATATATATGTATATATATATATACATATATATATATACATATATATATAGGTATTTAGGATTTAAGATACACGATTGTATTTGGACGTAACATTTAGATATTGAGTTAATATCTACATCTAAATCTAAGATTCAGATATAACTGTATAGATGTAGGATGTATAAATAGATTTAATGTATCTATTTATTTATTTTTGATATATTTAAAATCTATTTGCCATTAAATATGAGAAAAAACGTTGAATGTAAAGAAATTGCTGTAAATATCAGCAACCGTGACTGTTTTATTTTAAAATAAATTTTTACATTTAATACCCCAAAGTTAGCAGTTATTATAATTAGCTGTTTACCTTGAGATTTAGCAGCTTTCTTCTTTTGCTAAAAAAATAAAAAACATATTTTTTAATTATGTGAATTGATATAAGTAGATTTCATACCAGCAGACAAACCTGAGTCCTTTTTACCTGAGCTTGGACTGAGCAGCTCAACAGAAGTGTGAATGTGAGCAGACCATAGAAAGGCAGACTCCTCATTTTGACCTGCAGATAAAATTGAGATTGAACATTTAATGATTTTAAAGAAAAAGAATAAGTTGGAATTGGTTTCTAAATCTGCCGTACAGGTCAGCATTTATAAATCCCAGCGGTTCCTAGTTTAATACATACCTGCATGTTGGTTGAACCTTGTACCCCAGCTCAGACAACACAACAGAAGCAGCACTTTTATACATGAGACTAAACTGCCACACCTCCTTCCTGGTTTCCATAAACGCACTTCTTTTTTTCCTCAGATTATAATTAGTGGTCAAAACGTCAGAGCAGCAGACAAGGATTGGCTCTGATCTCCGCAGCCTGACTGAAAGAAAACAGCCTTCATCCTCCGCCTCCTTAAAATGGGGCACACAAATTTTCAACAAGGGAATGTCAGTGCTAATGCCAGGAAACACTTCCAACCTGTTTCTTTGTCCCTTCTCCTTTAGGTAAACATCTCAAAGTAAACAGTAACAAGGTTGTTTTTATGAGAGTCATTCAGGAAGCCGGACACAGGATCATCAATGCTGGGAATTTCACAGTTTTTCTTGAAAAACAAGAGTTTTGAAATCCCTCCCTTGATTTCTTTGGAACATTTATGCTTGTATTGTAAGCAAACATAGACTTGTTTGTTGTTTGGCTGCAGCATTTAATGTTTGACTTTATGTCTTCTATTTCTGACGTTACGCCTCCGTCTCGTACACTTTGAGCAAATACTAAGTATTTAAAGTTTAAATATTTTATCCATATTCATGTTACAGATATAGATAATTTTAATTCCATTACTTTGTTATTGTCTTAAAATATAACAAAAGAGAAAAACTTTATTCTCTTCCTCAGTAAAAAACGATTTGGACAGCAATTACCTCGATAAAAGAAGAAAGAGGACAGTCATTATTTAACAGTGTGCATTTAGATGTTTTGGGTAAAAACACAATTGAATTAACATGATCATATGATTATAGTGACTCTCGCAATCATGCAGGATAAGTGTCGCACTGACCAATTTCCTTTCAACACTTTCCCTTCCCCTATTCCTTCAACTTACTGACTCAACTATCACTTCCTTTTATGCTCCACTTGAGGCCTTAGATGTTAATGCTTTATTCTTCATTTAAGATCCTCTGCTAAGGGTTTGCGAAGCAGGGACTGAGCTCACCTCACCTGATAGAGGGCAGGTTAACCCAAAGAAAATCCACAAATGAGAGAGAACATGCAGATTTTATGCAGAGCACACCAGCTGGGATTTAAACAGAGAACTGTCCTGCTGGGAGACCATATGACTCATATAAAACCATTCTAGTTGTTAGGATATGAGATATGAGGATATTTGTTCATATTGTTAGTAGTTGTGATAGTGGTGGAGTTAAGAAATTTTGGGGTGAAAGGGAAGGGAGCCGTGGGGCCCCCTAAACAAGAAAACAACACACAAAAAGGAGAATTATACAGATAGACATTTTAACAGAATGGACATCATATATTTGCTAGCCTAGCAGCGGCTAGCCTAGCAGCGGCTAGCCTAGCAGCGGCTAGCCTAGCAGCGGCTAGCCTA
>JAUZNJ010096535.1:3898-21755 GCA_034780135.1 Jordanella pulchra
CCACGTAAACAAAGTGTTTTTTTGCTTGGCCCCCCCCCCCCCCCCCACACAGATCTGACTGCAGAAAAAACTGCATGAAAAGACTAAAAAAAATATCTACAGCCTCTCACAGTAAATCCTTGAAATATGGAATGCATAAAGTCTATGCTTATACCCAAGATTAAATCATATCTTTTTAGTATGCAGACAAGTGGGGTCTTTCAGCCCATGAATAATGCCTTTTGAATCATCAGCTATCTTCGCCCAATGTATAGAGCCCTCCTGGGAATGTGCGGACCCTTTTAGATCTGATTGCTGGAATGTACTGGTGGTGACATGACCTCCTTCTCCAGATTTCATTCTTTTCTCCAAGCTGCAAATTCAAACTTTCAATTTAATTAAAATGATCATATATTTTTTAACAGTGGATCACATGGTGCAGCAAATATATCAGCTTTAAAGTCTTTAAAGTTTTTAAAGTCTGTAAGAGGTTGACCTGAACATGAGTCGGTCTGAGCAGCAATGAGTAAATAAATTTGTTTAAGGGAAGTTAAAGATCATGTAATGGGTGTGCAAGCTCTGTATTTCTCCAGTTAGTTCTTGTAAGTGAGGGAGGGTGGACATGTGAGTGATTGAATATAAAGTTGAGACGGCAGGTCTTCCGGGTGAACTTTGTTGTTGTGGCTCAGGCAGAGCTTGTTGTGTCGTTTGCTCCAAATTAAATTTACACACAAGAAGGCAAAGACTAAGCTTCCAGTTATTACTACTGTTTAATGTTTTTATATCTGTGACAATTCTTCATTTAAAACTTTGAAAATAAAAGATTTTATAAAACATTTTTAAAAGAATATATTTTAAAGTAAATCTATTAGAGGAAATACTTTACACTCATTTTCTAATAGTTGCATCTGTCTTTTTCCTTCGAGTGCCTAAGTAGTATGAATGAATTTGTGAGGTGATGCAAAAGTGAAAATATGCTACATTTGTCATGGCATTCACACATTACTGAGGAAAAAAACACAATACAATATATTTCGTACCATAAGAAGTGAAAACATGTATTTTGTTTCTCTGTGTGACTTAGTCACCTATGATGCAAAACAAGTTTTCATAAACAATAAAATGAATTAGGTTCTGGTATAAATAAATGGATTTCGCTGAACAGTACATTTTCTTTTTTACTTTCATCGTTACATCTGAAATTATAAAGTCTTGGTGTGTGTCTTAGGTCTCACTTAAATGTCACTTTAGTATAGTATAGAAATTTCAAATGTCTTACACAATAATATTAGTATGATGATGATGACTGTTGACCTGTATCCTGCCTTTTGGCCATTGACTTGTGGAGACAGGCACTGGCCCCCAGGGACCCTGACAGAGAAGAAGGGAAGAATGCCAGCCTGTATAAAGTGGAAATTGAGAAATATAATAGAAGCAGAATTCAGCTATGATTTGTGAAGAACATGGACAAGGTTTTGTTCAGGGTTCAGCAATAATTGACATATCAAGGCAAAGATTTTTCACTAAACCATTGGGGGATTTGGAAGTCTTTTATCTTCTCTTTAAACTGTAAAAGCCATATCTTCCTGTACTCTGGCTAATCTATCCCTAATGTTACTTGCAACATGGTTTCGGATAAATTCAGTCACTTTAGAAAGTTGTTCACCTATCTCCACAATAGAAGGGTAAGATTACATGTTCTAAAGGGAAAATTGTATTACAAGCGAATGTCTGCTATTTTTCTATTTTAAAAGACCTACTGCATTCCAGTTTTCACCAAAACAAAGGATAGTCTTTTAAAACCTGGGAGGGAAGCTATTGGAAATTTTAACCGTAGACTATGAATACTTATGCACAATTTGCCAATTAGAAATCACAAAAAAGGTTACATAGTGTATGATGGTCCTTGAGGGTAATTTATTGATCTACTATTATTCATTAGCTAGATGGCATGTTACATTGATTTAAAAGGATAGGATTTTACTCAATTTTGTCTTTATGCAAATGCATAAGCAAATTCTTTTCACAGTATAGTTCATAAACTCAATTACTAGAATAAAAACAAATGTAGTTTTTAGATTCTTATTTTACAAAGCACTTTGACGTGTGATCTGTCCTGAGGTACAGGTAGATATTAGAATATTGATCTAAAAGGCAGATACAGAGTCAGCATTACGTATGTAGGACACCTGCACAAAGCCTTTCACAAAACTGACATAAGAGAAATGAAAAAAGTATGAGCAACAACCACAACACTGGCACAGGTGAAATAACAACAAGGATCTGACAAGCAGCCACTGAGGGAAGAACGAGGAATGAAAAAGTAACAAGGGACAGGTGTGATGATTAGAAATCAGGAGAGAGAACAAGACTGACAGAAACCTAGACTTTGCAGCCCATATTAAATATTGAGGATCCTGAACAATATTTATTCTCATGAGTACTTCCAGTTGCCTGTCTTCTTTCAGTTCATCCCATAGGGAAATGTGTCTCACAGCTGTAAAAAAACATTAACAGTGTGTAAAGTGTTTGAAAGCAAATGTGGTGTCCGAAAAAGATGCAACTGAAAGTGAGTCAGAATATTGTTAAGCGAGTATCCATGAAACAAAAGTTTATAAGTGTGTCAGACACAAAGAAATAAAAAAAAAACAGTAATATAGTTTATTATAGTACCATACTATATATATCATATAATGAAATAATGAGAAAAACCTCCAGGTTATACTTACACAAACTCATAAGTGAGAACATAACAGCAAAAAGACAGCAGACAACTGAGGTAAATATCAAACAAAGCTTTAAGAGCAGCAAGTGTCCCTTAGATATCCATGTTTCCAGAAGCCTAAATCTTTGGTGATTATACAATATTATTCAGAGTGGTATAAATTTGTAGCTACAACTTAGTATTTAGTATTAGTGTGTATCCGTGAACACATAGAATCAAATGGTGGGCATGCTCATGTATAAAGGATTTACAAAGCTTCTTCAGATGAAAAATATGCTCAATAGCAGGTGTGGGCAGTCCCAGACTGGCCCTACGGGGCCTAGGATGGACAGAAGGCGACGCAAGCCCCCAGTATACAAAGGCACCCCAAGCCCTGGGACACGAGGACGGCAGACGCAGGGAGGGCCACAAGTACCAGTGAGGGGTAGACGAGAGCATCCAGAGTCTGGCTCCTAAGGGGCCAAAAATCGGTTCCCAAACATGTTTTGCTTGTTTCTGCTTAAAAAAAGAGGTTCTGAAGGAGCAACTTCAGGTTCGGCACTGCTGAACCGCTGGTTCTTCAGGGGGAACTGATGAGTCACCAGTGGCGTCTCCTGTGGGCAGTCGGCGCGGGAGAAAGTGAAAATATGGAAGAAAAACTGTAGATACGCTAATCCAGCAAATGGAAAACAGCTAAATTTGATCAGACTAAGGATCAGATCATCAACAGAAGAAGAAGTGAACTGAAGGATATGGAATGTAATATCTTTGGTATTACCATCTGTTATTTATACATTGAGATTCAGACTATGGTGATCAATTTAATGTTTAGCTTATATTTACAGAGAGGTAGACAGACCACTGAAGAGCCCACCCCACCCTGAGCTAGTCACAGCCACTCTAGGCCCCCCACATCCATATCGTCTTGTCATACCTATGGCTGCCAGGCAATCGCAATCCAGGTCGTCCAACCTCCTAATTGAAGTATGGCACACCAGCCACCCAAGCACTGGTGTCTGACACCTCCCACCCGACTACAGGTACAGCCGCACAGGGTATAGGCAGCAAATACAGACCACATCACATGCTGAGATGCTGGTACAATGGTTGTATCCCACCTGCTGTACAGCCACACCAGCCAGACAGCTCCTCCGCAAGGAAGGAGTCAACCCCTCCAACGTCCCAGACCCCCACCCAATGCCAGGCACCCCCATCCCAGCAGATGGACAAGATACCGAAGCCATAGGATGTGAACCAGCGGTTGGAGATCCTAGGGGGAGCCAGAAACCCAAGCCAAGTCATGAACACCCCAGGGCCCAGCTCCAATCTCCAGGTGGAATTGATAAAACAGGTGTGAAAGACCCTGTGCCATCCCCCTCCCCAATCTTTAGGATTAAAATCTTTAGCCAAAAGTAGAGAAATGTAAGAGTGGGCTGGCTGCTTCTCTCTGATAGTTTATCCAATGCCTCACTTACTCATCAATGTTATTATAGCAGCTCGGATGAATGTAAAGAAAACAGATGTCAATATCCTTGCTACAAAAAGCAAACAGCATTTAAAGATCATGACTTTTGGTAACAGCAGTGTTTTCAGACTACAGTAATCTCAGAGTACCAGGAATTGTTGATTTGAAAACACAGTTACGACCTATAGAGATTGCTCTGGCTGCTCCGCAATGTCCTAGCTGCTAAAGTCGAATAGCTTTGTCTAAGATTTTTTGCTATTCATCTAATTTTTTATTAAGAGAAAAACAACAGTCAGTTTTATCTTCCTAAGAGCGTAATGATCAGATACATAGGTGTTTCAGTCAGACACAATCACATAGTGGTAATAGCTTTGTTAAATTTACAAAAAAAATTGAAGAATAAAGCAACTATTTCTCTTAGGTTCCAAATGACTGCTTCCATCCTTTGATTTGGTTCCTCTATGGTAACTGGAGAAGACTGAAGGTAGGTTGATGATTTCAATGTTGAAGAGGAGAGAATCTCGTGCTCCATAAGACCTGAGACACTGATAGTGTGAAATTGGTTTACGTACATGGATGTTTGGCTTGTCTGGGTGGCTAGGGTTAGAAAACAGGTCTGGGAACAGAAACAGGGTGAGAACCATAGCACAGATGCAGGCAGGCAAATCAGAGGCAGAGGAGAGGATCTGGAGTAGCAGAAAAAGTATCATTGTCCAAACAGACGGTAAGCAGTGGGAATATTTCAATAGCGGGCAAGCTAAAACAAGAAATACAAGAGGGCATGAATGGTCAGACAGGCAAGGAAGGATTGCTCGATATATACTCACTAGCAAAAATTGGCACCATCTGTCTGGCAAAGAGCTATATCTATCTGCCTACCTGCCTGCTTGCCTGGTTGATTAGGAGCAGAACTACGCTGAGCAGACAGCCAGAACAATGGTGGGAATTACCGGCATGTATGGCTTAACAGCGGTCCAAGCTCAAACATTTCTGTACTTACCCCTCTTTGGCTTCTTTTAATGCCGCTTTTGGCACCTCCACCATTGGCGATATACAGAGATTGGAGAGAAAGATGGTTTGGGTGTCCAGAGTAGACCACAGTAACTTATAATATAATACTCCAATATATTAAAAAACAAGCATCTGAGAAAAAATGTCCAGTTAGGAAAAACATATTTATAAACGCAAACCTTTTGTGGCTTTGAAATCCTTTTACTTTAAGCATTTGACAATGAATGGCCTTAGAGGGCTTTATATGGGATTCCAACAGAATATATTAACTTAATAGGAAGTTGCCAGAATGTCTTGCAAGAGTAAAAAGTCAGCTGAGAGATTAGACAGAAATACCAGTACTTAACTTAGTTTCATCGTGGGTTTCCATAAGACATGTGTGAGTCATATAATTGATGATTGATTCTGGATATTGAATGCACAGATGTCAAATGTTTAGATTAAGAGTATTTTCTATAAAGCACAGGTTGGATAAGCAACCACCTTCTAAACATGGGTATCAGTGACTCATTCTATGTACAAAGTAGCTGCTCATGCAATGAAGCAAAGCAAATTTAAAGACAAATTTTATTTTTACAATTTTTATATTCCATAACACCCAAATAGATTTCAGGAGCCTAAGTTCAGTGATGGTAAGATCTCAGAATTATTGAAGTTATTCTTAATATATATTACTATATAAAACCAACAGCATCTGAAAATAAAATCAAATGTGCAAATATCTGAGTGCATAAATATAGAAGTTTCATGTCTTTATAGGAGATGTTTGTGTTCTGCTAGAGTAACAGCTACAAGTAGCAAACAGAGAGAGACTAAGCCAGACAGCTCCAATGAATTCAATGAAATATGCAGGCGATGAGACTTAGAGGCAGAGAGCACCTGTACCTGCTTTTATTTTCCTCCATTTGTCTGTGGGGACCAGACACACAGATAAGAAACAGGAAGCTCAGAGGATGAGAGAGTGAAAGGACTATGAAGTGCTGTCCCTGGATGGAAGAAACTGGAGATTAGTGAGAATACAGAAGAATTGGCTCAAGCTGCTCTCTGGCCACCCATGGCCTTTAAAGCAGCACAGCTTGCTTCTTTGTGTTTTACTGTTTGAATCGCCCTTACTGGTTAACTTATTTTTACTTCCTGGTCTGTTATTAGGAAAGCTTTAGACATGGAGAAAAGGATAAGAAAAATAATTGTTGACTCTTCAAATGTAATTTAGTATCTGCATATTTTTAAATGTTTGGTATGCAATTAGTTATGGCCGCCTAAATAACTAACCAGCAGCTGGAGTAAAGCACAGTTTGTAACCTGACCAAGCAAATTACATGATACAATAGCCTCAGATTCATGGCTAAGCATTTTTCTACTAACTGTGTAATGTAGATACTGTTATTGTAATTGACATAAGAGATTTAATCTGACTTTGTATCAGATGAACCACAAACCCCAAAACGTGAATCAGTAATCATTAACACATCAACACTTTGTGGGGATGGGGGGGCATTGCATTCTTCAGGGGGGTTTGAAGACCCCCATGCTTCTCCCTCCCTCCGCCATTAATATACACATTAATCCATATACATCACTTTTAACTAACTGATTTCAAAATTAATGAAAATATCAAAATAAATCACTGAACAGACCAGCTTCATCTCAGAATGATATTAGAAAAGAAAATTCAGAGAGGGATACATATGCTGATAGAATTATACCCTGCAGCAATTTGTATAAATATGCAACAACCATTACTCTAAATTGACATCATCTACATATTAATTTTCTCTATACTAGGTATGACAGCAGAATCTAAATCAGGACTCAAAGCAACCTGCAGCCATCCGCGTAATAGCCACCAGATTACAAAAAAAAAAATTATAAAAGGCCTTGTAGCGGTCAGGACATTTTGTGAGTAATGCCTCCATCTTTGCTTCTCCTCCTCTCCTACTCCTCATTACAGCTCCTCATTCAGGAAATTTTTGTGATACATATCTCAGCAGAACTGTTTCTTATTTACATAAAACAGACAGATTACTTTTACATTAGTACAAGGACTCAAAAGAGGTGGATGCACTGTTCTTCCCAGATGTTTATAGGCTTGCACTGTACGTAAAAACCTGTGTTTTAAGCTGATGTGTTCTATTTATCATAATGTGTAGAACAACATATTCGATGACAAATTGTAGAAGCAGTCTGTATGCCTAAGGGCTGTATTTTTACCCCAGTTAGTTTACAACAAATCCGATTTCAGCAACAAAATCTCCACATTTGGTTGCTGTCGCTTGACTGACATATTGGCAGCATTTTGCATTGCAGGAGAGAAGCTCCATTCCTCTGGTTTCACCATTTCATCAAATGGAAGACGTCTATCTCCTGCTCGACAGTTTCAACTTAGCATGACAGACCTGGATTTTACTGAGTGAGTCACAGGGCTTTATTAATTTCAGCCTGGAGAGATTTGCACAGATAAAAGCTGCATTTAGAAAAGTTTTATTTCATTCAATTCAATTTATTATACAGGTAACACAGCCAGATTGTTAAAAAAAATTTCTCTCAGAGGAAAACAAGCTGATTGCATGGACTCAGTGACTCTCTGTAATCCCTCACACCTAGCAAGCATGTAGTGACAGTGGAGAGGAAAACTCCTTTTTAACAGGAAGAAAACTCCAGCAGAAACAGGCTCGGTGTGAGCGGCCATCTGCCAAAGCTGACTGGGGTTCAAGGAGATAGAAGCAGATATTGACATAAATGAAATAAGTTCTTTGGTGGTCAGGCCCCAGCAGAAGACTTTAATGCTGTGAAACAACATCCGCTTGGATGAGTAACCTAGGAAAAGGATTAAAGTGATCTTACCCTTGGGAACTGGACACTGGAGGTAGAATAAGCCAGAAAGTTAGTGGGACTAAGAATAGTCTAAGAGTAAGGGGGAGATGGGTTGGAGGAGGGGAAAAGTTTGCTTGCATGCTGGAGAGAGAAACTGGGCCAGGGGCTAAATGAAGGAAAATTCAAAGATGATTGGCTTCGGAGGAGATGTGGCCCCAAGTTGATTGGCTGGAGCTGAACGACGGACATGCAAGTGGTTCAGGTGAAGCTGACAAGGGTCTTCCAGATTGAATTTTCTCTTAAGCTTCATTATGGAGAGCCAAACAGTTGGTCCAGCATCCCTGGGTCCAAAGATGCTCCCAGTTTAGGTATCTCAGGAGCTATGGCTTGATCACGGTCTGTTTCCACAGTGCTTTAGTCTGACCAGGTGTGGTAGCATTCTGGAGCTCAGACAGGAGATCAAAGTAAAAACCTGGGCAGAGAGTGCATCAGAGCCTGAACAGAGGAGGCGGTTGGCCATTCCCTCACTTGAGCAAAGGAAGCTAAGAGCGAGTGATCTAAGCGGTTTCAGCAAGACAGCGACAGCACCCCTGTCTGGCTAGAACTGTCTGAGTAAATGAGTAAAGGCTGCACTGCAGGTGTTAGAATGATGTTACCCAGGTTAATTTCCTCTATATAATACCTCTGACTTTAAAGGCTTTATTTCCTTTCTTTACCCTTCCCATTCACCGTCTCAAATGTGCACATTGCCTTCCTAAAAATAGTCTACCTGGACCTTGAGATGTACTAGGAAGGTGCACAAAGAAAGTATAGGTCTAATTAAAAGACAGGGTGAGAACTCCAGCAGAAGCAAGCACAGGATAGCCAGTGAGGCACCTGAAGGTTCATAGTGCGAGAACGGAGATAAATACAATGTAACAGAGTGATGCATGTCATTTTGAAGGAAGAAAACTGATTCCAAAATGGATGCTGTCATATTTAATGGTATTTGTTCTGGTTTAAGTGGCAGACGGGAACTAGCAATCTGAATTTAAAAAAGTTTACTGTCCAGTTCAAAGAAAACTGATCAGGGAGCATCAGACCTGGAAACAGATTGTAGAAAGAGGCAGTTCAATGGAAGATTCCAGCAGACAATGATGAGAACAGGTGGGTATAAACACTCAGGCAGCGATATAGAAACAAAAGAAAATCAGAAAAGCTAATTATTTATAAATCAGTTGCATTACTTAATTGCATTAATCATTAATTAATTAGTTGCAACAGAGGCAGATAGAAGATAGAACAGCCTAAAGAGCAAATTGCAGCTTATAGTCTCTCTTTTTAAAGTGTTTATAAAAATATGTGCACAATTTTTTAAAATCAAAATGTACTTATTTATAAACTACCTAGGCTTTTTGGGTTTCATATGTAAGAAAACTTTACTACTATATCTAAAACAGGTACTGGAAGTGACATAATGTGGGTGAGTCCACTTGGCTTCACAGCGGTAAACAATACGTAGATACCAATGCTAATATGGACAACACAGAGGCTATAAATGTATAGAACTATACATTTGATGGACCAGAAGGCTAAAGTGTAGGGGATGGGGGGTTAATAGCCAAAAGAGACATACATATTGAGTTGTGGTGCAAGAGCATTCAGTGGAGTTTCTGGAGTTTTACCCATAGTTTAGTCCAGTATCTGTTTTTCTGACCCACAGATGTCGTCTTGGGAGATTTTGCACTGGGATCTTTTTTTTAGAACTTGAAAACAGATGACCGTGCAAAAGTTCTTAAGGTAAACAGTAAGAAAGACCAGCTGCCGGTGGGGGCAATGTTTGCTGCTTTCTGTGTGCGTTGTGCTGCCTGAGAAAAGAGGATCGGGTTTTATTCCGTTTAGTATTTAAATTTTCTTCAGCATTTAGATCCCAATCATAGTTCCCAATCAGCCATCCACTGGCAAAAGCAAGCATGGCCTCCTGTTTACTGAGCCGTCTCCTCCCTTAAGATTTGCATCTGGACTGAAACTCAACATCAATCAGCAGAGTTTGTGCAGCCCCTAGAAACACAATATTTTATTTTTGTTTATGATCAATAAATGCAAACTCAAACATCTACAGAACTTAATTACATGTTCGCTCTACCTGATATTTACCTACTCTGCAGACAGAGCCAAAGATAAGCTGACTATTTGACTCACCAAAATGACGCCAGATTCCCTGACTTGTTAAAAAAAACCTGTTTTCAGAGGCACTCCTAAGTAATGTCACTTTAACTGGTAAATTTACTTCCTTGTGGTTATCAAAACACAAATCCAAAATAAACTTTAAAATATGATTCATTAATCAACATTAATTTGCATTTTGTCAATAATTCACCTTCAAGTTTGCTCTTTAAAAGGCAACACTAATTAACACAAATAAAAAATAAATCCAAATGGAAATTATATGTAAGATCTAAAAAAATACCTTAAAAAACACATACTGGAGATTAAAGTAGGAGAAATATGTAAGAAACTAAACCTAAAGTGATAAAACAACAGAGGCAAGTATTAAACAGCACAAAAAGGACATTTCTAACAGAAATGCAGAGGAAAAAAACTAAAAACTCCGATTTGTCTGGCATTTGTGCTTTTATTCCTTTTTCCTTCCTTTTTATTTTCCTGCATAAAATTGATGCATGGAAACATGCCTGAAAATTGATACACTGTGCACACAGCAGCACCTTCCTGTGTTTTCAGGAGGAAAAACTCATTATTATCTCAGTAAAAGCCATTCTGTCATGTTCAGTGAGCTACAGTCAAACCACATCAAAAAGCCACCCAGCACCCATGCCTCGGTGGTGGTGAAGCACTCCCCTGTTCTGTGACACAACGGAGCTCTAAAGACACAAAATTAATTTCCAAGTAGAGATGATCAGCATAGCATATCCCCAGAAAGTCAGCCTCAGCAGTTTTATATTGGATTTGTTGTATCAGATCTAAGGCAAGTATGGTGATGTTTGTAAATTTGATGCTTTCCTTTAAGTTGACTAAAACTGCTTTTTTATGTATAGACCCTTAACATCTTTTCCTCTGAACATTTTTTGAAGAACCTCCAATATTTATTTAAGCTCAGATCTGCTGCATTTCATTTAGAATCTAAGGTTTAGAGCAGATTACGCAAATTAATCTTGTGACTGTTCTCTTCAGAACAGCACAGCTGAAATGTTGCTGCTCAAACAGCAATAGAATCCTAATGTGTTTGGTACAGTCCCTAGAAACCCTTGTTACTTTGCATAACTGTTTACTTCCAATTGTACAACTGGAATACTGTGGTTATTGTTTGTAAATGTTAGACTCAGTCATTAACAATGCTCACTAATGGAGAAGTTCACAGCTCCTTACAGCAAAGACAGAAAAAACCTGAAAAACAAAAACAAAGATGCACTATAGATCAGTAACTATTTATAGTACGGAACATATAAAATGTACCATTTCCCTTTTAGAGCAATCGATGTAAAACAAGGTTTAAGCAATTTAAAGTAGAACCCCATGATTATAGACTTATTTTGTACAAAAGCAATCAGCTCGTAAAAAAAATTAATCTTTATGTTCTTAGGGGAATTCTCAAATGCCCGGAATGCAAGAGCTTTACTCTAAGAAAAGTTGAAGTCTTTGTTTTCTTTTTTACCTAAAGCTATGTCAGAAACTTGAGTCTGATATTGTTTTAAAACATTTGATTCTAGTCAGAACATACGGTGTTGTTAAAAACAATTTGCTGCCTCATTAATTTTGTCTGTCTTTGCTGGTTGCTTACATACTTATACATGTTGGATTATCAAATGTTTTTGTTTCAAAGATTAACAGACTTGATGAAATAATAGATTAGGTAGGAAATAACCTAACCCTTTACAATTAAAAATAGATTACCATCTAGTTTTATAACTACGAGTTACGTTTGACATCTTTGAGTCAATTCCCCAAGCAACACCGAAGTCCGATTACTTTAATCCATAAGATCAGGAAATTAATTTAATGTTTGACAAGCTGTGGCAAGACCGATGAGAAGTCCACCCTTTTGAGTCGTTTACAGATCCTTAAAGAATGGAATCCAGTTTTTCCAGTGATGCTTGTGGAAATGAAAAAATAATCAAAGATGTAACCATTTGAGGGCTGGATGATGACACAGTTTGTAGGACTGTTCCATTGTAGCAAGAAGGTCCAGAATTCAATTCCTCCATGCAGGGTATTTCTGTATGGAGTTTGCATGTTCTCCCTATGCATGTGTGGGTTCTCTTCGGGTACCCTACCTTCCTCCCACTGTCCAAAAACATGAATATTATAATATCT
Source organism: Jordanella pulchra (assembly GCA_034780135.1). NCBI lineage: Eukaryota > Metazoa > Chordata > Actinopteri > Cyprinodontiformes > Cyprinodontidae > Jordanella > Jordanella pulchra. The sequence goes on from JAUZNJ010096535.1 coordinate 16,183, forward strand.
CTAAATAATGTCTTTAATTAGTCCTTAGGTGTAAGTGTGTTCATGGTTGTGTGTCTCTTTGTTGCCCTTTGACAGATTGGTGACCTGTTTAGGCGGTACCACTAGACTGCTGCTACACACCCCCAACTTGACCCTGATGGAGAAGTGGATGTAAGGAGAAGTCTGGCTTCAAAATTTTCTTAAATTCACACTGAAGCCAACTGGGTATTAATAAAAGCTGCCAATTTGAATACCCTACCACCTCCGCAGGGTGGCTGGGCTCTCCCTTAGAGATAGGGTGAGGAGCTCGGTCAGTCAGGAGAGGCTCGAGTAAAATCTGCCAATTTGAATACCCTTGCATATTTTACTTCGCATTTCAGTATTTATCATAAAGGCAAACTGCACTTTTTTTCAATTCAATTCAATTCAGTTTATTTTATTTATATAGCGCCAAATCACAACACGTGTCATCTCAAGGCACTTCACAAAGACAGTTCATTCAAATCACACAGACAGATTAGTTAAAACTTTTCTATCTAAGGAAAACCAGCTGATTGCTTTGAATCGTTGACTCGACAGCAATCCCTCCCTTTTCAATGTAAAGGTAATATAAAGCACTGCATTACAACATTTATGTGAAATCTGTGTATTGCACAGAAAGGCATCTTTGAGATGCCTAAAAAAATTACAACAATAACTTGAACAGTAACACACACAAAAACTAAATAAAAAAAACTTATATACAAAATGGGTAAATGTCAATTTTTTTTGCATGTTTTTGGTGTTTGCAAGTTTCATTGTGACTGCAACTTGGTGTGAAATTAACATGTTGGTTAACTTGTTAAATGTTTTCCAGCAATTGTTCATTTAATTTGAGCAACAATATGCCAAAATTCAACAGTCTGAACAGGTGTTAATCTCTAAGAGACTTGCAATACAGTAATTTGATCTATACTTATCAACTGTAATGTTTAGAGGGCGTTATTCTAGCAGCTTCATTCTAATTGATGTTGGGCCACTTATGAATGTGTCATTCAAATCAACAAAACATTTGTGTGAAAAAATGATTCAAATCACTATTGTTAACTAATTTCCTACTTTCTCTGTTTACTTCTAATCATGCAAACTAATAGAGAGGGAATTTCCCCATTCTGTGGCTCACAACGGCACCTGTCACCAGTGTTGGGCAAGTTACTTTAAAAAAGTAACTAGTTGCAGTTACTAGGTACTTCTCCAAAAAAGTAACTGAGTTAGTAAAGAATATGTGTTGATTAAAGGCAACAGCTGCCAGTCAGTGTTTTGGCAGGCATACACTGTATGATATTTTCAATCATGGTACTCAGCTACAGCTCAAACTGTACAGCAAAACTGCAGGGTTTAAAAGTTCAAAGCTCTCGATGCATGTTCTAAATCTGATGCGATCTAACTACTCACACTGTACATCATAAAACCACACGTTGGACTCAGAGCCAAAAGATGTTGGAGTCATCTAACAAGTCATCTTGTTAGTCCTATTTTTTATCAGAGAAGAAGAATTTCCCTTGCTTGCACATGCGCAGTGCACAAGGTTCAGGTGAATCAGCTCGTAGATGTTCGTAGTTCTGCTTCGACAGCACGATTCGCACATGAACATCTCACGAGGGATGACTGAATTTCAAACATGCTCCATTTTCCTCCAACCTTACGATTCTTGATTGAGAGCTTGTCGTTGGAAGCTGATCAACCTGGTTTACTATATGTGAAGGACGCACGATGAGGCTGAAACTCGGCCCAAACCTAAAAAATTCTTGCACGACTAGAGAATCGGCCCAAAAAAGGGCAGAAACTCATACATCATGTATGTATGCCCGCCCTTAGATGATCTGAGGAGCTTCTTTAAATTCCAGCTTTTAACCGACAGTGATTGAATAAAAGTCTTTATCATTGCACACAATGACTAATTCACAGAAGCATTTAGCCTTCAGTGAGTGCTTCTTCAGTAGGAGCGCTCCATTGTCTCTCCTCTGTGTTCATGCTGAAGTTGGGCCTAGTGTTGCATGTGCCACGTGCGTTTACAGGTACATGTTACTGACACATTTACTTACACCAGGAAACTGTAGTTCTTATTTAAACACAATAGGAAATGAATTACTGTTTAAAGCGCAGTAATGACTAACTAGTTATTGTCTTTTACAAACTAATTAGTTACAGTGCTAGTTACTAGAAAAGTAATTTAGTTACTGTAATGGGTCATTTAATACCGCGTTAGTCCCAACTCTGCCTGTTACGCCAGTCTAACTGCTATAATTAATCTGAAATACCTCTAAGCTAATAGCTAAAGCTGGCTAAAGTTAACAGACAGAAGTTAGCTTCACTAAACTACCCCACTTAATACAAAGAAAAACTTCTGGGGAGTGAATCACCAAGTAGTACTTATCGAAATTGGTGTTGACTCACCCTCTGTGGTAATGTATGAATCTGTATGGATTTGTGCTGGTCTGTGACAGTGATAGTTTGGTCTCTCACTGTAAAAATCAGGCCGTATTCTTCTCATGCTGAGAGTCAGGAGTGATTCTAGCTGTTAAATCTCTTATTCACCCAGTTCATGAATGAGGGGCTAATTCGTCTGCTAATTGTCAAACTGAGACTACAGCCTTGCAAGAAAGGACTACGAAAAACATAAGTTAAGCAAATGTAGTAAATGTTTAAAGCTCTCAGTTATATAATACATAAAATTTAAGATAGATAAATTTGCATGTGTCCACACAGTACACATGTACCTCTACCAGGTTTGCTCAGTTACGGTCCTTGAGGGCCGGTGTCCTGCACCTTTTAGATGTGTCTCTGCTTTAACACACCTGAGTCAAATAATCAGGTCATTAGCAGGACTCGAGAGAATTTGGCTGCATACTGAGGAGATAACTGAACAATGGTATTCAGGTGTTGAAGTAGAGATGCGTCTAAAATATGCAGGACAACGGAACTCAGGGGCCAGATTTGAGGATGCCTGACCTATACATTCTGTCACACAAAGGATTGTGGGTAACAGTAGTTCCTATCTCCTACTGTATATTTAGGTCCAGATTCTAAATTAACCTTCAATAGTGAGCATCCTTAATCTTCCAAGCTCCTTCCATACTGCCAGCTATATTCGGATAGCACTTGCTATAGCGACTGAAGACACAATCCGCTTTGGCTTAACTGTCCTTACTGATTAGCACTAGTCAGAAACAGATGATCAGATGACTGTTTTTACTCCTTTGTTCACTGAGTTTAGGGACATAATATTTATGGGGAAGGCTTAAGCATCGCCCAACTTAGAGGGATGTCATCTGCCTCTGTTGTCTTTGTCCCGCTGCCTCAAACCCAGCCACCATTGTCAGACCAGGATAAATAATACCTAGGAAGGAATTAGTTTCACACTCAAGTGCTTCAATTTCATTCAACGACAGTCTCCTGATAACAAGCATACTGTATGCTGCATACGCCAAGTGTTATCTCTTACCCAGCTTGGGTAATTGATTTCACGGCTGTAGCTGTGCTGCAGAATATCTGATATTTGGGCATTTAGGAGGATACACACGATAGCTTTCCTGCTTAACATCCACAATTTATGATAGAAACAATGTGGAAATCTAATTTGTAAGAAGGAAACACCAGCATTTGTGCTGTCACCAGGTGACTCTGATAAGCTGCCTCGCTACAAGCTTCCACTCAATCCTTGGGCAGGAAAGCTTCTCTTATTCTACAAATATAGTGAGAAAATAATAAATGATTTGAATATTTCCCTTTGAAGCTTTCACTTTTTCCCAAAGCACAAAACAGATGGCATCAAATCATGGCACAAAAATATACTCTAGATCATTCCCCCAGTTTCACCTTTCATCAGCAAATTGTTTCATGAGAGACAGACAAACAGACAATGGAAGCACCCTGTCTGCACTCACATACAAATAAAAAAAAAACCTTCAAGTTCATAACCTCTACAGTCTCTCTTCCTCCTTCCCAATCCTATTTCTTTCTGTTCACCTCTCAGAAGTGTTTCCTTTTGTTGCAAGTTCTTTTCACAGTGTGTACCTCGGCGGAAGTAGAAGTTATCATTTTTACAAAAGGCACAACTCATCACAATAGGAAGGGAAAGAATTTAAACGTCCTTGAGAATGATATGTATTATTCTACTTTTCATTTGCTCCTTTTGTTCCCCACACTGCCAACTCTGATGTTGTAAGTGGTTCACACAGGTCTAATACTTTGCTTTGGGAAACTGCTGCTATCTTAAGTCATATGCCAAAAGGAACCTGTAACAGGCACAGTGAGGCAAAAGAAGCTATTGCTCTTTTTTGATAGACTCCAGCTGATTTTATTAATGGACAATTGGCAAAAGCCATTTGAATCATTTCTCCTTTTACTACAAGAATAATCAGTTTGTACATATCACACTTTGGTGTAGGTTTCTTAGCTATTATGTCAACATATTTATTGACATATTGACTTGAAATTGCTGCCAATTACCAGGTAAGCTGCTCCCCACATTTACAGATCATTGTTACAATATCACAAGGAACTGCAAACTTCATTTATGAGCCAAAGAAGATGGACTTTAAATGTGTAACATTGCTACCATAGTGGACGTTTTTTAACTTTTAGAAATGCAGACTTCCGTATAGTCTCTAAAACTTAGAGGTTTGGTTCTCTTGTCCAGAGGCCACATCAACTAAATTTCTACCCAGATTCTGCCAGGTCTGCGCTCTCAACTAGAAAAGCACTCGGAGAGTGCAGACCTCCGCAAAGTGTGTCCAACTAATTTGGAAATTTGCTTCAGTTATTCAAAAAAATGTCCCTAAGAAAGTGATTCCAATACACTTAAACACTAAAATGTAATTTTGATTTACTCATTAAAGCCAGCTTGATAACATATTGTGTTTTTGGAGATTTCATTTATAATCCTGTGATTTGCTTTAAGGATAAATTTACCTGAACTGCCAGATCTTACTTTCAATGTTCTCCGTACACAGAAGAGTCTCTATACTGCTAAATGGTCACCTTCCTTATATCTAAATACCTCTTCAAATGACTAACCAATACTCAGAAACTCTCTAAATTTGTTTTCTAAAGGGCTCAAACAGTTATTTCTATTGGAATGTCTAACATTTAATCAGAGAAAAGCTCAAAAATATCTTTTTGATTTATTTGTATATTTTACTATAGTTGATATGTGGTAACCTTGTTTTTGTATTATTATCTTATCCAAGCTTTACAAGTTGTTTCCACGTCTTCATGTCAGGGGAATGTGCACAATATCTCCAAATGTTCTTGTGAGATTGTTACCTAGGCCAAAATATAAAAAAGAAAATGGTCCTTTGCAGCTCAATATCTATAACAAATTGGTGGCTTCTATTTTTTTTTTTGATAGTTAAAGCTTCAGGTAAACACATTTGAGTTTTCTATGTTTGTGTTGAGTATGAACGAAAAAGAATTGGTAAAAAAGTTTCTTTTCTCTCCCTGTATTTCTTGTTTTTTCATCCTAGTGTTTGAATGTGTCATGGTGGGTTTCAGAGATCTAACCCACATGCAGAACACCACTCGGACACAGGGAAAAAGTTAACAAGTTTATT